>JBBBDQ010001614.1:542500-632500 GCA_037127315.1 Ascarosepion bandense | reverse complement strand
GGTGTAATAGAAGGAAGTTTGCTAAGAGCCACCAGGGATAGTGAGACGTGGAAAGATATGATCACCTACGTCCTGAAAGGACATGGCACATGGAAGAAGAAGAAGAAGAAGAAGAAGAAGAAGACTTACTTATGCCATTGCTT
This sequence comes from Ascarosepion bandense, assembly GCA_037127315.1. Lineage (NCBI taxonomy): Eukaryota > Metazoa > Mollusca > Cephalopoda > Sepiida > Sepiidae > Ascarosepion > Ascarosepion bandense. The sequence continues at coordinate 632,357 of JBBBDQ010001614.1, read as the reverse complement.
TAAAAATCGCTAAATGCATGTCATTAAACAATGCCTGTGGGCTTTATTATCATGGGTTTTTAGACCATCAGACATGAGCCTCCTATTTAACAAGTTTTGTAAATACATATCTTTTTTTATTAATATCAGGCTTCATTTTGATGACATTTCAACAGCATCCGTTTGATATAAAGTTTTATTTTATTCAGACTATTTTTTACTAACCATGTTGTTTCCTAATAAAAAAAATACATAATTGTTGTGGAGTAGTTTTCGCACTAAAGATTATAATCATGCTATGCTGGTTGCTAATTGACTTAACGCAGGAACTTGGTAATCTTTCACTGTAAACTGACTTCTTAGTATTCGGGTAACTGTTGACTAATATCAACTGCCTAGTAGTTCTACAGAACTTAAATAAAACTCTAAAGAACTCACTAGAACTTCTAAGAACTTCCCAAAAACTTCTCAAGAACTTCTTGAGTTAACTTCCTGTTAACTCTTATTAATATAGGAGGGAGAGTCCATTATCTGAGGAATAGATGTGTTTCACCATAACATTAATATAGGAGGGAGAATCCATTATCTGAGAAATCGGTGTGTTTCACTAAAACAATTATATAAACCTGAAATAAATTGAGAATAGGTACATCAGTTCATAGCATAATGCAGACAAAAGATTTCTAAGAACTTCCCAAGAACTTCACTCGTTAACTTCCTGTTAACTCTTATTAATATAGGAGGGAGAGTCCATTATCTGAAGAATAGGTGTGTTAACTCTTATTAATATAGGAGGGAGAATCCATTATCTGAGAAATCGGTGTGTTTCACCATAACAATAATAAACAAGTGCAGCAAATTGTAAAACCCTTTAATTATTTTATATCATTTTACATCATTTTCTATTTACATAAATCTTTATACAATCTCTCTGATTCCATCACGTCATATTGCAGTGATGAAATGTTCTTTGCTGATCAAGTGACTAAACATAACAATTTACTTTAGAACTTCTTCTTTGTCAGCCAAGAACATTTCAGTACCCTTTCATATATCCAATTACTAATCTCTGTTTTTCTCAGTAATTAGAGGGTGTGATGGATAAACTGTTGTCTAAATTATGCAAACATGAAAATCACACTGACATCTCATTTTAACAACTATATTTACCAAAATTACACAAAAATATCTTGAAATACTAACATGTTAATTTATTCAATAAAATTGCCATTGGCTTTAACCACGGCCTGCAGACGACTTTGAAATATCCTGCAACTCTTTTGGGTGGTCTCTTTCTTTAAGTTGGTAAATACTGCTATAATTATTGTCTTTGGTTCATATTTGGTATTACTAGGTGTTTTGTTGGTCTCGATCAACTGCACTCCACATATGATAATCAAGAGGGTTGCAGTCTACGGAGTTGAGTGAACATGTTTCAATAGCTAGCTAGCTATTGCAGCATGTTCACTTAACTTTGTGGAACTCCCTTCCATCTGCTTGCTTCCCTGATAACTACAATTTCCAAAAGTTTCAATGTAATATCAGTTGTCATCTTCTATCTCACTGATTCCTATTTTTCTCTTTTTTTAATCATGTCACTCTGAGCAAGGCGGTAACACCACTGATGTGCAGGGGGCTACGTAAGAGTGAAAAGATTGGAAAAGAGAAAGCCAGAAACCACATCCTAAACAGGGAACAAGGGATGAGCCTCTTCACCTGTTCAATAGATGTGAGTGGAGTGCAAACCTGGCGATAGTTTAGTCTATTGCTTACTCTTTCTTGGATATCTCCTGTACTTGGCTTTTTTTATTGTTCCCTCTCTTATCACTGAAACCTATTATGCACAAGCAGCAGTATTGCTTTGCTTGGGGTGAAATGATTATAAAAAAAAGAATGAAGCTCAGGCTGTTGTTTGGATATAACAAAATTTTTCAACAGGGCTTGGCATATTGTTTTTCACCAAAAGATGATTCATTCTTTCCTATCAAATTATGAAATGAAGGTAGTCCAGAATGGCCTCTTTTCCAGGTTCTTTCAGACTAACATATGTACCCCCAGGACTCCATTCTTGGCCCTACTTTGTTGTTAATGTTCCTTCCTGATAGCATCAGTTCTCAACTTGGAAATAAATGGAAAAAGCTACTTTAGTTTCCTTTCTTTCACCATAGAGCCAGTTTTAGACCTTCTGTAGTGACAGGGTGTAAATTAGGTCATTTGCAATGGTGTGCAGTAATATGAATCTATTCTAGTGTTGTAGGACAAAATTTCTTTGGTCTGGAAAAATAGTCTGTCATCAGTGATTGCATTAGATTTTTATCATGCCCAGACACTATTGTCTCGACTGTCAATTAGTTGTCCTACAGCTCTTGTCTGGGATGGACATTACTCCAAGGTAGTGTACAAAAATGTTTACACTGCATGAACATACCAGCAAGCCTTACAGAGAGATTGCAGATATTGTTAGTGCCAGCCTTTCAGCTGCCAGTCATGTCTTCAAAGCAAAGAAACAAACTGGATCCATCAGTCCAAAATGTAAAGGAAAATGCGGTTGTATAAGTAAAATGACACCGAGTAACGACGTGTATATGATCTGGGAAAGTGTGAAAGATCCTAGGAAGACATCATTCATTTTTCAATTAATTTGCACAAGGCTATACATCATTTTGATATATTATCATATTTTCTATGTCCTCATTCTTAAAATGTTTTCTGAAAGATTGAACTTACTGTATTCATTCCTGATGGAATATGAGTCCATCTAAGCAGTCTGATTGCAGAGTTAATAGTGATTAATAGAGATTACTCATATTGTTTGTGATAGCCTTTTAACAGTCAGTCGTGTCATCAAGGCAAAGAAACAAACTGGATCCATCAGTCCAAAACACAAAAGAAAATGTGGTCAGAAGAGTAAAACAATGCCAAGAGATGACGTGTATGTGATCAGAGAAAGTGTAAAAGATCCTAGAAAGGCATTATTCATTTTGTTTCAGCTAATTTGCACAAGGGTGAATCTGAGCAATATTGATTGCGTTGCCATTGAAGAAGAGAACCCTAATGAACATACTAAAGATATGTGTTGACCAATCTAAGATGAATTTCACAAGATATTTTTTTCTCTTTCAAATTATTTGTCTTGATTTTTATCTTCCTTTCTGCTATTACTTCTTCACACCAAGATTTTTTTAATTTCTGGGATTTAACAATAACTACGTTTTTGTTTGATAGTCTTCTTTTCTTCTACCTTATATGGACTTTTGAGTAAGGGGTGCTAACCTATCCTGTGTGTCACAAAACAATACCCCACTCTGCTTTTCTCAGATTTTTATCACACCCTGACATTGTTGACTCGACTGTCGATTAGTTGATTAATAAGTCAGTTCATCCGAGAGCAAGGCCTCTGATTGGAAGGTCATGAGGAGCATGAAACCACCTCTTAATAGCTGTTATTTCCAGGTCCACCCTGACTCAAAGTGGTAGCACCTGTTAGGGTCCTAGCTATGAGCAAATAGTTAACCCCCAAACTGGGGTCAAAACAGTAAGAAAGTATAGAAATAGACTTTTATAGAAACATATACGTACAAATAGACTTTCATAGAAAAATATACATTTTGAAGGAAAAATATTACCAACAACACATTTTTTATGGAAAAACATCATTACCAGCAATACATTTTTGAATACAAAACTAGAAGACATCTTCAGTTTTCTAAAATAGAAAAAAAATTTTAATCAAAATCTGACTAAATCAATTTTCTCACTTTAACAAAACATTAAAAAAAATACCTTAAAACCACACCTTTTTGGCATTAAATAACCCACAGAGGTGTTGATATGCCATTAAACAAAATTCAATCTCAAACTCTAATAAGTCAGCTGCTAAAAAATTTGGTCCACTGTGTTGTACTAGACAATTTTTTCTTCAGAATCTATCTTACATACCTATAAGTCTACCATTTATCCATGCTTAGAAAATTGCTGTCACTTATCGTTTTTTTATTTTTCAAACATGGTCAGCATATTGTGACCATGTTACTAGCTGATGTTATTTCATGTTAGCTTTTTCTTTTTTATTATTAATACTTCTTTTATATTTACCTGGAACTATTATATTTGTATTTTCAATGAGAATGTTGTAGATGGAGTTTGGTTAGATCAGGAACACAGTACACAGTTCTTTAATGGACATGTGAATTCAGAAATAATATTTGTCCTTTTTGCAGGTGAGTTTTTGTTGATGATAAGTTTAGCTGTTTTAAGTTTTTATAGTAGATAATTTGTTTCATAGGGATGCATGTTCTTTGTACATTGGGAGTCACCAGTAAAGCCGTTGGGAGATGGTTAATGTTTCTTGATTCGGCCTTGTATCAGACTAAACCAAACTCCCTACAGCTTACAAGTTTTATGCCGAATTATAATCATCAGAAGGTTGGTTGTCGGCAGGTTGGAATATGTGCAATTGCATGGAATAGCATAAGAAGAATAAAATATACAGTTTGCATTTTAAAATAGAAATTTATTAAAAGGAGGAATAAGAATAATTCGTAGAAATTAATGTTCAATGAGAATGTTAAGAGTATCAAGAGTTCGTACAAAATGTTCGTAGTAGTAATTGTTGAAAGAGATAAGGAGAAAGAGAACAAGGTGCGACCTGACCTTATCTTTGGGTTGATTTGAAGTTGGTTACATTTTAGTTCTTTCGTATCTTGGCTCCCATCTGTGTCTCTTGACTGATGCCAAGATCATTTACATAGTCCTTTTGAATTTCACACTGGATCGCCAAGTCCTTCCAAGTCTTACAAGTTGTTCACATTGGTCAAAAATCATTTTAACACCTACTTGCAAAATCTGGTTTTGACTTTTCGTTAAGCACACAGTCAATCCTTTTTCTATTTGTGGATTTTTGTAAAAGTGATAAGAGTTGATTTAATTAATTTATTATCCACTACAAATTAATTTAATTTTCTTGTTTTGTTCAACTGAGATTGTGTATTTCTTTATAATTTTAGAGAAGATTCATCCTGTTTATAATTAATGTGTATTTGATTTTTACAGAAAATGTTAATGTTATTGTTTTCATCTGCATGACTTGACCCAAAGAGTATTGGGTTCAATCAAATCTTGGGAAAGTTACTGAGATGTCCCGGAATAGGATATATATCAATACAAGGTTGTTAAGTGGTTTAGGCAAATATAATCCGGTAGAAGAACCTAGTCCGTAGATGTAATCGTCATACGCAGTGTCTTGAGACTAATGTGTAGTCAGTAGAGCTCTGGTAATAGATCTCTAGATCTCACTCACTTATTCTTTTGACGTCCTTGCCTTTGTATATATGGCTGATACTAGCCAATCACATTCTAGTGAGGTGAAAACAAGGTGTGTCCATATTCATTACATCAGTTCTTCTTCTATGTGCCCTGTCCCTTCAGGACGTAGGCGATCATGGATCTCCACGTCTCCCTATCCCTTGTGGCTCTTAGTATGTTTGCTCCTGTTGCTCCTGGCAACCCCCGTTCCGTCATCCACCTGATCAGACCCTGCAAATATGTTATCCGCTGCCTTCCTCTGTCTCTCCTTCCTTCTATCTGACCAGTCAGTATCAGGTTCTCCAGGCTCTCCTTCCTCATTGCATGTCCCAGGAACTTCAGCTGTCTCTTCCTGATGCTCAGCATCAATTTCCTTTTTGTTGCCATTCATTCTAACACTTCGTCGTTGCTTGTATGCTCAGTCCACGATATCCGTAGCATTCTTCTGTAGAACCACATTTCGGCCGCTTCCAGTTTTGTCCTCATTTTCGATGATATTGTCCAGCATTCACAGCCGTATTGAAGAACTGACATCACGTAGCAGTCTAGCACTCTTTTCTTCATTTCTATTGAGATTTTCCTGTGTGTTAGTATTTTGCTCATCTTCTAGAACGCGTCCTTTGCCTTCGGATCTCCGTGTCGCACTTTCCATCCCCTGTTAGAACACTTCCTAGGTACTTAAATTCTTGTACTTGTTTGATTCTGTTATCCTCCACCTGTATTTGGCATTTTGGGTTGTATCTTTTGCTGATGACCATGCACTCAATTTTCTTAAAGTTTATTTGTAGTCCCTTCTTGTCACTCTCCACTGCTACTTTCTGTATGAGATCTTGCAGTTTCCTTTCCGTGTCGGCAATCAGTACTGTATCGTCCGCGTATCTTACGTTGTTCAGGTTGTGGCCTCCAATAACAAATCCTGGTGTGTCATCTTATCAAGGCAAATTAACTAAGATTGAGATATTTACAGACATGAGAAGTGGAAGTTTGGAATTCTAACAAATATTATCTGAAGATGCATACAAGAGCCGAAACGTTGTGAATATGGAAAAGCAGAAGAGGACAAGAGATCGAACAATTTAAATAGTGTAAATAATTACAATACATCATCTCAGAAATGTAGACAGCTCCAGAAGAAGGCCAGTATGTAAAATGACCGAAACATTGTGAATATGGCAAAAGAGATGAGAACAAAAGTATGAACAATGCAAATAACTGCAATGCCTCATCTCATAAATGTAGAAAGCTCTAAACAAAGGCCAGGGAGTGTAATGGGCAAGACGTTGTGAATATGGCAAAAAAAATGATGGAGACAAGAGTCTGAACAATGAAAATAGTCTAAATAATTACAATACCTCAATCTCAGAAATATAGACAGATATTGAAGGTGAATATGGCAACAAAGATGAGGACAACAGTCTGAACAATGTAAATAGTGTAAATAATTACAATACCTCATCTCAGAAATATAGACAGATATTGAAGGTGAATATGGCAACAAAGATGAGGACAACAGTCCGAACAATGTAAATAGTGTAAATAATTACAATACCTCATCTCAGAAATATAGACAGATATTGAAGGTGAATATGGCAACAAAGATGAGGACAACAGTCCGAACAATGTAAGTAAAGTAGATAATTAAATACCTCATCTCAGAAATATAGACAGATATTGAAGATGAATATGGCAACAAAGATGAGGACAACAGTCCGAACAATGTAAATAATGTAAATAATTACAATACCTCATCTCAGAAATATAGACAGATATTGAAGGTGAATATGGCAACAAAGATGAGGACAACAGTCCGAACAATGTAAATAGTGTAAATAATTACAATACCTCATCTCAGAAATATAGACAGATATTGAAGGTGAATATGGCAACAAAGATGAGGACAACAGTCCGAACAATGTAAATAGTGTAAATAATTACAATACCTCATCTCAGAAATATAGACAGATATTGAAGGTGAATATGGCAACAAAGATGAGGACAACAGTCCGAACAATGTAAATAGTGTAAATAATTACAATACCTCATCTCAGAAATATAGACAGCTCCAGAAGAAGGCCAACGTGTAAAACAACCAAAACATTGCGAATATGGCAAAAAAGATGAGAACAACAATTAAAACATTTTAAATAGTGTAAATAATTGCAATACCTCATCTCAGAAATATAAACAAATATTGAAGGTGTCTGAACAAAATAAATAGTGTAAATAGTTACAATACATCTTCTCAAAAACATATACAGATATTTAAGGTGAATATGGCAACAAAGATGAGGACAACAGTCTGAACAATGTAAATAGTGTAAATAATGGTAATACCTTATCTAAGAAATATAGACAGATGTTGAAGGTGAATATGACAACAAAGATGAGGACAACAGTCTGAACAATGTAAATAGGCTAAATAATTACAATACTCAGAAATATAGACAGATATTGAAGGTGAATATGGCAACAAAGATGAGGACAACAGTCCAAACAATGTAAATAGTGTAAATAATTACAATACCTCATCTCAGTAATATAGATGGATATTGAAGGTGAATATGGCAACAAAGATGAGGACAACAGTCTGAACAATGTAAATAGTGTAAATAATTACAATACCTCATCTCAGAAATATAGACAGATATTAAAGGTGAATATGGCAACAAAGATGAGGCCTACAATTTGAACAATGTAAATGTTTAAATAATTGCAGTACCTCATCTCAGAAATATAGACAGATATTGAAGGTGAATATGGCAACAAAAATGAGGCTCACAATTTGAACAATGTAAATAAGTTAAAACATGACAATGTCACATCTCAGAAATGTAGTCTGATTAATGGAAATAAAGTTTTCTTTTGTTTGTTTCCATTCTTTTTATTATTAAATGTCCCACATTGTTAAGAGGCAATCTGCCAAGAAAGGTGAAATACCGTAAGAAGCTGGACACAAATTAACTGTGTTTGATTTGGCAATTAAAGTACTTTCTATATTTGTTAAAATTACTTCTAAAACTATAAAAGGCTTAATACACAAAAAATAATACTAAGCGAAAAGTTGACGGAACAATTTACTCTATAACCTTTAATAATTGCCATGAGAAATTTAAATAAAAGATTATAAGAACAGAAAATGGAACTTTTCCAAAATAACTCTCTCAATTCATCAGTTGCTCACTATAATGTCAGACCATAATTTTGATTTGAAAAAATGCTACTTTAATTACAAGAGAAAGTAATTTACTTAGTTAAATGTGTATAGAAATTGCTTTAATCACTAGTACACTTTCTATATAGTTTTGCCTTAATAAATTACTTTCTCCTTTAATTAAAACTGTGTTCTTTAAGTGAAAATTACGGTCAAATCTAGTATGATGAATTACTAACGTGTTGAGTGGACTGTTTTGTGAAAGTTCCTTTTTGTGTTTATATAATCTTTTATTTAAATTCTGAAATGTTTAATTGATTAATTTTCCGGAAATTTATTTTTTTTTTGCAAATTCCTATCTTGTAAATTCTTGCTTCTGTATTATTTGTCTTTGCATTAATTAAAAATCTTTTATTGTTTTTTAAGAAGTTCTGATAAATTTAATATTAAATTTAGACAAATACTCTTCAATTGTAGTCATTATTGAATTAATAATCTTTTATTAAGATAGGAGAGTTTGTAATTTGCTTGAAGTATTGTGTACATAAGGTGTATGGGTAGATATTTGAAGTCTATCATAATGCGTTTATTATAATAAAGGAAGTTAAAGAAGGTGTTGGGTATTACCTATTTATGATTCATTAATATTTCGAGATGAGAATCTCATCTTCAGAATGATAGGAGAGTTTAGTTTCACATTGTTTAAAGGTATGGTTCAACAGATATTTAAATTGTAGTACTTATTTGATTTCGTTAGCAACAGTAAAAGACTATCGATCCATATTTCCATGCACATAAGTATAACAAAAATACAATAAAAATAGAAAGTGATGATAATTGACAAAAAAAAGTAGACATTAAAGTCTTTCTTTTCAATCATTTGACTCTAAGCAAGGCTGAGATACTACTAGTCAGCATTAGGAAACTCTTTTTTTTAATCATTTCAAGCAAGGCATTCCACTGCCACTATAGCAGGAGGGGTTACATAGGGGAAGGTGCTGAGAGAGCAATTAGATATAAGAAATATCAGAAGGAGGCTGATAGATGAGTAAGGAGGTACATAGGAAGAGTGTTTGAGAGAATGGGTGCGAGTTAGTGCTTTAGGAGGTGTCTATTGACCTTACATTTAAACTCCTGGAGATTGTAGCTGTCGGAGAAGCAAGTATATGGAAGGGAATTCCACAGATGTGAAGTGCAAGAAGAGAAGCTGTTGGAGTAGAAATTGTGGTTATATTTTATTGGTTTCACTGTAAAAGGGTGGGACCTAGTTGATAATCTAGTATCTCATGCAAATTCGTACCTAGGAGGCACAAGTGATATAAGTTCATCGGAGCAGAAGCCATGAAAGTATTTATAGAAGAGGCACAGGAAAGCCATGTCCTGCTGGTGAAAGAGTGACTGTAGTCGGTCAGCCAAGTCGGTATCGATCACATTGCAGATTCTCTGTTGCTAGAGAAAGTTGAAAAAGGCAAAAGAAAAGATGAACAAGATTCAAGATGGTGATTAATGTTGCATTTTGGAAAGCCAGCAAACGGAAGAGATTTCCAAAGGTGGGAAGTGTGAGAAAAGAAATTGTTGAAGTAGAAGTGGCAGCTGCGTATAGCTATTTCAACAATAAATGGGACCTAGATGCCAATCTAGTAGCAGATTTGAATTCATGTCCTTGAGACACTGGAGAAAAAAAAAACCTCAGAGTTGATGACAAAGGAGAAGGTGACTGAAATTTCGATGTGCGGTCAAGAGAGTTTACATTACAGAGCTTACGACCATATCACGTTGAATACATCAATTAAGCCTGCTCAGTACTTAGATGGGTGACCGCTTGGGAATAACAGGTGCTGTAAGTGTATAGTGATGGATGTGCATTGAGGTGCAGTGGATATCGGCTCAGAATGAGAAATCGGTGAGCAGACTTTGAATTCCAGTTGAATACCCTGCATTCACTTAAACACTGGTACCCTTGGGAAAGGTATTAATCCGTCCCTTCCCACCAGTTATGGGTTAAATAACAAGGGTAGGACTTGGGGATCCTGCCCTTAAAAACAAATCCCAATAAATTTTGATACTCGAAAAAAGAAAAAAGTATTACTAGACGCAAAACTTATATAAAAAAAAAAAATAACAATAAATTATTGAAAAGAAAAAGGTATTACCAGCAATAAATAAATAAAAAATTTAATTGGCAATAAATGACCTGCCGAGGTTGATTTACCATAAAAACAAACCAACCAACCAAAAATTACATTACGGATTCTTCTTTGGATTAAAAGTCACTAAAAAAAACTTAGAAGGATGTTCACTTTAGAAAAAGATGAAAGTAAAAAGTGAACAATATTCAGTGTTTGATGTCAAGCAGCTATACTCTGCTTTAGACCATGAGGCTGTCCATGCAAATATATGTGTTTTAGCTTGATACATTTTGTAAATCCATTAACAAGATATGTCTTAAGTGATTAGAATAAGCCCAACAGATACTGTAAGAATGTTAGACGTAACAGAAAACATGGAAATACAGGGAACTTGCCTGCATCCACCATACATACTATTTACTTTACAGAACAGAATGTTGAAAGATCCTGACAATATTATTGCTTAATTTTGTGGCCTGGGAACAGTCAACATTTTTTTCACACATATATAATTATATATTTTTTAATAGGTTCCACCTCATGCAAGGCAGTAAAGCCACTAAGATACAAGAGGTTACAGGGTGTAGAAGAAATAGAGGCAAAAAATTAAGGATGAACAGGAAGAGAAATGAGTAATCAGGAGGAGAGTAGATAGTGAATGACATTACATTTCAATTCTTGGAGATTAAAGTTTACTGGAAAGCATGGAGCAAGAAAGAACTGCTTCAAGAAATGAAGAAATGTCTGTACATATATATATATATATATATATATATATATATATATATGGTAATAGTTTTCCAATCTTTTCACGCTTTTCTTTTTTTTAATTTTTTTCAATTGGAGTAGATAGACTCCACCCACGTCTATTGAACAGGTGAAGAGGCTAATCCCTTGTTCCCTGTTTAGGATGTGGTTTCCGGCTTTCTCTTTTCCAATCCTTTCACACTTTTCTTTTTTTCAGTTGGAGTAGATAGACTAAACTATTGCCTGGTTCACACTCCACCCACGTCTATTGAACAGGTGAAGAGGATCATCCCTTGATTCCTGGTTAGGATGTGGTTTCCGGCTTTTTCTCTTTTCCACTCTTTTCACTCTTTTTTTTCTTTTTCTTTTTTTCAATTGGAGTAGATAGATTTATCTATCGCCCAGTTCACACTCCACCCACGTCTATTGAAGAGGTTAAGAGGCTCATCCCTTGTTCCCTGTTTAGGATGTGGTTTCCGGCTTTCTCTTTACCAATTTTCTTACTTCTTTTTCTTTTTCAATTGTAGTAGATAGATCTATCTATCACCCGGTTCACACTCCACCCACGTCTATTGAACAGGTGAAGAGGATCATCCCTTGATTCCTGGTTAGGATGTGGTTTCCAGCTTTTTCTCTTTTCCACTCTTTTCACTCTTTTTTTTCTTTTTCTTTTTTTCAATTGGAGTAGATAGATTTATCTATCGCCCAGTTCACACTCCACCCACGTCTATTGAAGAGGTTAAGAGGCTCATCCCTTGTTCCCTGTTTAGGATGTGGTTTCCGGCTTTCTCTTTACCAATTTTCTTACTTCTTTTTCTTTTTCAATTGTAGTAGATAGATCTATCTATCACCCGGTTCACACTCCACCCATGTCTATTGAACAGGTGAAGAGGATCATCCCTTGATTCCTGGTTAGGATGTGGTTTCCGGCTTTTTCTCTTTTCCACTCTTTTCACTCTTTTTTTCTTTTTCTTTTTTTCAATTGGAGTAGATAGATTTATCTATCGCCCAGTTCACACTCCACCCATGTCTATTGAAGAGGTTAAGAGACTCATCCCTTGTTCCCTGTTTAGGATGTGGTTTCCGGCTTTCTCTTTACCAATTTTCTTACTTCTTTTTCTTTTTCAATTGTAGTAGATAGATCTATCTATCACCCGGTTCACACTCCACCCACGTCTATTGAACAGGTGAAGAGGATCATCCCTTGTTCCCCGTTTAGGATGTGGTTTCCGGCATTCTCTTTTCCAATCCTTTCACTCTTTTCTTTTTTTCAATTGGAGTAGATAGACTAACCTATCGCCCGGTTCACACTCCACCCACGTCTATTGAACAGGTGAATAGGCTCATCCCTTGTTCCCTGTTTAGGATGTGGTTTCCGGTTTTTCTGTTTCCCAATCTTTTGCTTCTCACATAGCCCCCTGCGTATCAGTGGCGATTTCACCTTGCTTGGGGTGATATGATTAAAAAAAAACAAAAAAAGACATATATATATATATATATATATATGGTAATAGTTTATTATAAATTTATAATAAAAACATAGTTTACTGCAACACAAGACCCATTTGTTTCATTACTAACTTATTAGCACCTTGTCAGGCAGAGGTACTAGTAAGATAGTACCGAAACACAATGGCTTTTGTGTTCAATAAACTATGTTTTTATTATAAACTTATAATAAAAATATTACCATACATAATGCTCTACTAAGTATTGAGCACTCTTAATAAAATAAATCACTACAAAGAGTGGACTGTCAACCCATTAGTTTGTACTACTTGTAAGATATATATATAAATATATATATTTAGGGTATTGAGGTAGCAAATAATTTTCTAAACATATACTGTTAAATATAAGAGACAATGAATGTCTATTATGTTTAATCATGAGCCGTCCTAAACATCGTATTTTGGCTTTAATTTCAGTTGAAAATAAAGACAAAAATTCTCCAACATTTGGATAATTTTTTATTAATTTGGTTCTAGCGGAGTTTTATGGTAACAGAAAATAAAATTGTTAGTGATGGTGGATTTTACTGTATTACCGTCTTAATGATCTCTCTGAAGATGGCTCATGTGAGCCGAAAGCTTAGAAGCAAATTAATAAAAAATTATCAAAATGTTGGAGAATTTTTGTCTTTATTTTCAACTGAAATTAAAGAAAAAATACGATGCTTAGAACGGCTCATGATTAAACATAATAGACATTCGTTGTCTTTTATATTTAATAGTATATGTTTAGAAAATATATATGTGTGTGTGTGTGTGTGTGTAAGGTTTTTTTTTTTTTTTTTTTTAATCATCTCACCCCAAGCAAGGCATTCCACTGCCACTATTGCGCATGGGGCTACATAGGGGAAGGTAAAGAGAAGGAGTGGATAGACATAGGGAATGTCAGGAGAAAGGTGACAGATGAGTAAGGATAGCGAGGATGAGGGTTGGGCAGATGGGAAGAGTGCTTGATAGAATGGGAGCAGGTTAGTGTGTTAGGAGGTGTCTATTGACCTTACATTTAAACTCCTGGAGATTGTAGCCGTCGGGGAAGCAATCATTTGGAAGAGAATTCCACAGTCGGGAAGTGCGAGGAAAGAAACTGTTGGAGTAGAAGTTACGGCTGCATTTTATCGGTTTCACTGTAAAAGGGTGGGATCTAGTTGCTAATCTAGTATCTCGTGCAAATTCGTATTTAGGGGGCACCAGTGATCTAAGTTCATCGGAGCAGAAGCCGTGAAAGTATTTATAGAAGAGACACAGGGAAGCTACGTCTTGCCGGTGGGAGAGAGACTGCAGGCGGTCTGCCAAGTCGGTATCTATCACATTACAGACCCTCCTCTGAACCTTATCGAGAAGCCCGAGGAGAACAGCAGGGGCACCTGACCAGATATGGCAGCAGGTTAAATTGTAATGATGCATAGTGCCAAAATTTCTATTTTTTTAGTAGTTTACTGGTAGAAATGTGTTTTAGGCAAGCAGGCTTGTTTATCATAAAGAGCTCAGTACCAAGATAAGGATAAAACATGAATAGAATTAATGTGTAGAAGAAAAACCAAAAAACTGAAGAGTGAAAACATCACAATAATGCTTTTACAAAACTATAAAGTCAACATGACTGACATAGCACTGCTAAGCAAGGTGATAAACTTCTCCATATATATATATATATAACCATTTTACTGTGAAACCAATAAAACGTAAATGCAAAATCTACTCTAGCAGTTTCTTTTCCCGCACTTTTTGCCTGTGGAATTCCCTTCCATTTACTTGCTTCCCCAACAGCTACAATCTCCAAGAATTTAAATGTAAAGTCAATAGTCATCTCCTATCTCACTAACCTGCATCCTCTCTCTCTCTCATGCTTCTTTCCCCGTCCACTCCACTCTCATCAGTATTCTCTCATCCTTCTTTTACCCACTTCCTGACATCCCCTATAACCTGTCACTCTTTCTCATAACTTTCCTCCTGTGTAACCCCCTGCACAACAGTGACAGTAAAATGCCTTGCTTGGGGGCGATATGATTATAAAATATACAGTAGCGGCCATAATATAAGGAACGGAAACAACAAAGATATAAATATGTGTATTACTTAAAAAGTAATGCATAATTAGCAATGAAATTTTTACCGAATAAAGATTAGGGTGCAATACATAAATATTATACAAAGTTACAAAAATTTACATCATAGTTTTTTTTTTAGATAAAGATTAAATGAAACAAAGGAAATAAGTTACTGGAGAAAAGTTAAGGGACTATATTAATAATTTGCATAAACTTTTAATTTACATTGTTAAAAAACTTGATGGAGCTTTTCAAAAATAAGTAAAAGTTCATTTATCATTAGGACTATTTTTAAGCAATATGGCAAATTCTACATGCAAAACTCTCTCTTTTGAAGAAAAACTCATTATCACTAACTATCAAGAAAAAAAGTCAATTTCAGAAATTTTTGATATTGTTCATAGGTCTAAAAGTGTCATTCATCGTGTAATTAGCAGGTATAACCAATGAAACGTTAGATGCAAAACCAAAAACCGGCAGACCTCCAAAAACATTGCAAAAACAAGATTGAAGAATTGTTGGAATATTTACAAAAAAATGTTTTGAAACTGCTACATCAATTGCCCGTAAATTTAATGAAGATACAGATAATAAGATCTCAAGGAAAATGGTTGCTCACAGGTTAAAAAATGCTGGATTGCATGCCCGTTATCCAGCTTCAAAGCTTCTTATTTCAAAGCAAAACCAAAGGGCACATCTAGAGTATGCGAGTGAACTTGTTGTTTGGACTGTCACGCAATGGGATACAGTTTATTTCAGTGACGAGTCCAAGTTTACTGTATTTGGTTCTGAGGGCAAAAAATACGTACACTGTACAACAGGTGAAAGACTGTCTTCTCAATGTGCTAAGAAAACAGTTAAGTTTGTTGACAGAAGTGTGATGGTGTGGGAAAGGATTTCATCTGCAGGAGTTGGCCCTATCATCTGCGTATATGACAATATCAATGCTGAGATTTACAAAAGGCTTCTTTGGCAGCATGTGGTACCAAAATTACACCATAATCTTTATGAATCTCCTATTTTCATGCAGGACAATACACCTTGCTACAAGGCTCAGAAGGTTATGGCTTTATTTGAAGAAGAAGGAATTGCCTTAATGAAGTGGCCAGCCCAGAGCCCTGACCTGAATCCAATAGAAAATGTTTAGAAGATAATTGGAGAAAGGGCTCAGCAAAGAAACCAGAAAAACCAGGATCATCTACGGGAGTTATTGAAAGATAAACAGGAAGGAATTACTGAAGAATTTTGGAAGAAATTAATTACATCATGTGGTCAATGATGCAGAGAAGTCATTGAAAATAAGGGGATGTTCACCAAATATTAAACTTTGTTGATATTTTGTTCACAATCAAGTATTAACAAGATCGTTCCTTAACTTTTGCCCAGTAGCTTATTTCCTTTGTTTCATTTAATCTTTATTTAAAAAAAACTATTATGTAAATTTTTGTAACTTTGTATAATATTTATGTATTGCTCCCTAATCTTTATTCGGTAAAAGTTTCATTGCTAATCATGCATTACTTTTTAAGTAATACACATATTTATATCTTTGTTGTTTCTATTCCTTATATTAAGGCTGCTACTGTATATATATATATATATATATATATATATATATATAGGAAAAAGAAATTGAAAATGCAACTTTTTAAGAATATTTTTATAGGAATTTTATTGATTCCATGATTTTCAAAATTTAAATTGTGATGGAAAAAAATGATTTTTTTACTATATCTCCCCATGCAAGGCAGTAAAGCCACTAAGACAAGAGGGGGGGTGACTGAATATGGACGAACAGAAAAAAGAAACAATAAGGAAAGAGAAGAATGGAAGACTAATCAAAATAGTAGACAGCAAATGACATTGCATTAAAATATTTTTGCCCGAAACAAAAGGCCAGAAGAGAGTTCCACAAATGAGAAGTGCAAGAAAAGAAACTGTTAGCATAGAACTAATAGTTACATCTATCGAATTCAACTCAATTGATGAGACCTTGCCACTAATCAAGTCAGTCAGTCAGTTAAGTGCCATACATGATACACGCTTGGGTGATCATGTCTCGAAAGAGACATGACTGACTGGGCAGAAGATTATCCCGCAGTAGGTTGCCATTGCTTTCTGCGGTAGACTGGTTGCCAACCAAGACTATAGAACCCAATCTGTCCTGCTATTTAACCCATAACTGGAAGGAAGAGACAGATTAATACCTTTCCCAAAGGTATTTGCGCATAAGTGAATACAATGGATTCAACTGGAATTCGAACTCGGCTCCCCGGTTTCTCGTTCCGAGCCGATATCCACTGTACCACAACACACATACTGTGCTTAAATACATAAACTCTATGTACCATAGTGAAGAGTTCATCAGAAAAGTGACTACAGAAATTCTTATAGAAAAGATACAGGGAATCCATTTTACAGTGGTAAAAATATTAACTAAAGCTGAGATGCCAGATCAGGGCCGATAATATTGCTGATTCTTTTTTGGATTATATCAAGAATCTCTAAATATACAGCAGGAGTACCAAACCAGATATGTTAGCAATATTGAAAGCATGAACTAATGAAAAGTTTGTAAATATGCAAGATAGATTTGGGGAAAAAAATTATCTAGCACAAAACAATGACTTTCTTAGTAGCAGACCTAGCAATTGATTCAATATAGTCTTTCCACTTCATATCAGCTGAAAATGTTAGGCCGAGAAAGTACAATGTGCCACCCTCATGGTTGTTAGCATCCACCATGTCGATGAAAGGCAAGAAAGGGTCTTTTAGGGGATTAATAAAGAAAAAGTTTCTTTCTTTCCTCTTGTCCTGGGCATGATGGTAAACTGCATCTGACAGCAAATCCTCTGATTGGGAGGTCGTGAGGAGCATGGAACTACCTCTTAATTGCTGCTGTTCCCAGGTCCACCCTGACCCAGGGTGGTAACACCTGTTAGGGTCTCAGCTATGGGAAAATAATTAACCCCAAAACTAGGGTCAAAACACTATGAAAATATAAAAATACACTTTTATAGAAATATATTCATAAAAATAGACTTTTATAAAAAAAATATATATTTTTGAAAGAAAAATATTACCAAAAAATATATTTTTGAAGAAAAAATTATTACCATAACACATTTCTGAAAGGAAAAAAATATTCTCAACAAAACATTTTTGAATACAAAACTAGAAGACATTTTCAGTTTTCTAAAATAAAAAGAATAAAAACAAAAAATTTTCATTAAAATCTGACTAAATTAACTTTTTCACTATAATCAAACATTAAAAAAATCCTTAAAACCCTATCTTTTTTAGCATTAAATGACTCACAGAGGTAGATATGCCATTAAACAAAACTCAAACTCAATAGACTTCTTTCCTCCATTAGCAACAGGTCATGTTTTAGATCATCTCTTAATTTTAGCTTATCAACTTGATCAGAATTACTGTTAAGACTGCAGTAAGATAGTTGACATCAGCATAAATAACAATTTGAGAACTGATGTCTTTAGAAGAGGTCTTGATGAAAATTAAGAACAAAGTCCAAGGATAGTACAAAAAAGATCTAGAAGAGTGGCCATTTGGGATAACATTCATTTCATGATTTGATCAAAAAAATTGAATTAGTTAAAAAATTCATCCAGAAATATTATAGCCTTTCAATTTCTGGAGAAGACCAGTATGCTAAACATTGTTAAATGCCTTTGAGATGTTGAAAGCAACAGCCTGAGCTTCACCAGCCTTATCTAAAGCTTATGTAAATTAAAAAATATTTATGCTATTTAAAAATGGAGCATTTTCTTCATATTCATGTTGTAGTGATCACAAAGTTTCAGCTGTTGAGCCCTCTGTCATTCATCAGGCTTATGACAATCCAGGTCACATACAGTTAATTCTGAACTGGGTTTTGAGTTTGAGTTTTGTTAATGGCATATCAACCTCTGTGGGTTATTTAATGCCAAAAAGGTGGAGCTAGATTTTGGTGAAAAATTGTTTAAAATTTTTTTTTATTTTAGAAAACTGAAGATATCTTCGAGTTTTGTATTCAAAAATGTATTGCTGGTAATAATTTTTTCCTTCAAAAATGTGTTATGGTAATAATTTTTTTCCTTCAAAAATGTATTGTTGGTAATATTTTTCCTTCAAAAGTTATATTTTTCTATAAAAGTCTGTTTTTAAACTTTCCTAGTGTTTTGACCCCATTAACTATTTGCCCATATCTGGAACTCTAACAGGTGCTACCACTCCAGGTCAAAGTGGACCTGAAAACAACAACAATTAAGAGGTGGTTCCATGCTCCTCACAACTTCCCAATCAGAGGTCTTGCTGCTGGATACAGTTTACCATCATACCTGGGACTAATTCTGAATTGAACCCTTTATTAAATCTATGGGGGTAGATTGTTCTCATTTTGCTGTATACATCAATGGATATCTCATCCATTTCTTATTTCTAGTAATACTCAGTTATTGCTTTTTCTTATTCCACTGAGTCTAAGTACATACTGCCCAGCTCAGGGATCGAACTCATGATTACTATGCCATTAGAAAAGTGATTGACACCTTCATCAGCAAGGCATTTCTAAGTAGTTGTGAACACTTTATGCCACCTGTACAAAACTGTGTATTAAATAGGAGACTCACTACAGATGAATTGATTTCAATCCTCATGTAGCACTCTATTATTGAGACCTTGTGTCAGCATAAGTGTAATTAAGTAAATGTCTATCTAAAGATATTTAATAAGCTTAATTCATGTTGATCTAATCCAGTCATTCCTCTCTAACTGCACATTGAAGGTAGTATTAAACAGACATGCCTCCCAAAACTACCATACGAACGCGGGTGTCCCTCAAGGCTCTATCCTAGGTCCCACACTCTTTCTGATCTACATTAATGATCTCCCAGATGCCATTAGATCTCAAGTAGGCATGTATGCCGATGACACCACAATTTACTCTCGCCTCGATCAAAGACCTGGTGTGGGCGACAAAGCGAACCTCGCTGCCGAGCTTGAAAAGGACCTCCAATCTGTGGTGGACTGGGGTAGGAAGTGGCCTTTGAATTTCAATGCTTCCAAAACGAAGCTGCTATCAATTAATCATCATAGATAATTGCACCTATCTCCCATTAGCATGGAACAGGCTTGCCTCCCTGAGAGTAAAACACTCCGCCTCCTTGGCCTTACACTCTCGGCAAACCTCAAATGGAATGACTAGATTGAATCCATTGCTAAGTCCGCTGCTATGAAGGTCGGTTCTCTGTGCAGGGCCCAGAAATTTTTCCCGAATGAATCTATCCTGCACATATATAAATCTACCATCTGCCCGTGTATTGAATACTGCTGCCACATCTGGTTGGGTGCCCCTGCTACTCTCCTCGGTCTTCTTGACAAAATACAATGGAGAATCTGTAACGTGATCGATCCTGACTTGGCGGACTGGCTGCAACCACTATCTCACAGGTGTGACGTGGCTTCCCTGTGCCTCTTCTATAAGTACTTTCACAGCTTCTGCTCCAATGAACTTAGGTCATTTGTGCCACCTAGGTCCAAATTTACACGAGATAATAGATTAGCAACTAGGTCCCACCCTTTTACAGTGAAACAGATAAGATGTAACCGGGATTTCTACTCCAACAGCTTCTTTTCTCGTGTTTTTCGCCTGTGGAATTCCCTTCCACATGCCTGCTTCCCTGACAGCTACAATCTCCAGGAGTTTAAATGTAAGGTCAATAGGCACCTCCTAACACACTAATTTGAATCTATTCTCTCAAACACTCTCACCATCTAAGCAACTCTCATTCTCGGTACGCTTACCCGTCTATCACCCTCCTTCTGACATTTCCTATATCTAACCATACTTTTCCCATCACTTCCCCGACCCTATGTAACCCCCTGTGCAATAGTGGCAGTGGAATGCTTTGCTCGGGGTGAAACAATTAAAAACAAAATTTGTGTTTAGTTAGCGTATTATAATTGTGTTGTAGAGTAGAATATCAGATATGAGCAAATCAATATTTTCATGGGATTCAATTTGACATGGGTTGAAAATATACTACCATTTATGTTATAGGATATTTTTATTGTGGTCATACAGGTTTAACACAGGATAACACAAAGAATTACATTTATTGTACAACTAAAAGATGAAGTTAATATTAGTTGAGTTAGATAGATAGATAGATAGATAGATAGATAGATAGATAGATAGATAGATAGATAGATAGATAGATAAAAACAGAAAATGCACAGGCATACAGACAGATATGCAAGGACAATGACATAGATAGATATGAAAAAAGAGATAGATAGATATGAAGTGACAGGCAGACAGAGAGACAGACAGATATGGACATAATAGATAGATAGATAGATAGATAGATAGATAGATAGATAGATAGATAGATAGATGATAGATGTAAATCAAATGAGATAGATAGCTATAAAAGGAATAATCTAGATAGATAGATAGATAGATAGATAGATAGATAGATAGATAGATAGATGTAAATCAAATGAGATAGATAGCTATAAAAGGAATAATCTAGATAGATAGATAGATAGATAGATAGATAGATAGATAGATATTTCTGTAATGAGTTAGATGAAGGTAATGAGATAGATATAAAGAAAGAAATAAGCTTAGGTATGAATGGACTTAGATAGATTTGAACAGAGATAGATAGATAGATAGATAGATAGATAGATAGATAGATAGATAGATAGATTTTATTGAGGCAGATAGATAAAAGGCATGAGATAGATATGGAGACAGAACTAGACATTGATGTGAACAGACTAAGATAGATAGATAGATAGATAGATAGATAGATAGATAGATAGATAGATAGATAGATGTGAATATTCTGAGATAGATAGATAGATAGATAGATAGATAGATAGATAGATAGGAATAGGCTGAAATAGATGGATATGATAAAATATATGTTTACCCAAAGTAGATTAATGATGCTATATATCAATCAAAATTTATCTATCTATTAGTTTTTGGGTACCATTTCTTTTGTAAGTGATTGATTTTATAAATAACCAAAATTTTCAATTAAAGTTTAATCAATTTCTACCCTTTTGATTTCATGTACAGCAAAATCTGAGCAATTAACTCCACTTGGGTTTTTCATGTAATTCAGCCCAACAAGGATCCAGGCAAGAGAAACGTCTCTAATTAGCATGACTTGGTTTTATCAGTCTGCAAAAATATTTTGTCTATTTCGATCCCCTGCACATATATTAGTGTATATTTTTATATATACTCACACACAAACAAGCACACAATTATGTACAGATTCCTACACATACATATATGTGAATATGCAAAAAATTGCATACATCAAGAAAGTCATAAACACAAAACACACAAAAACATACACACACGAGCATGAAAAGGATATTTCCATATTAGTGAACTCACATCCAAACATATACATTGAGTTATACTCAACAAGCAGATAAAAATACACAAACACTTGGCTGCATACAAAGGCAATTACAGGAAACACAAACACATAGGATGCACAAGATTTCCAAACATCCATATGCTCATATACAAGTGTATATTTGCAGTTATATATATATATATATATATATATATATTTTAATTCAGATACTTCAATCCAAAGGAAAAAAGCAGGAAGGTAAATTCCAAAAAACCCGATCCTAATTAATATTAAAAATTTATTTTAATATTAAAAAATGATACAGGAAGAGAGCTCCATGTAATAAAATATTACAGAGCAAATATATAAAGAATGGTTCCTACCAACCCTTCCTCAAAGAAAATAGTTCCCCCACCTATATAAATAGTTTATCCAACCACCCTAAGAATATTATAAGACAAATACCCAAGATAGTAAATAATAGGGTTAACCAATTATCTTCCAATATAAAAATTTTCAACGCAAGCAAAGAAATTTACGATAAGGCCCTTCAGAAAAGCGGTTTTGTTAATAAGTTAAAGTATGATAAGCCTGCTATAAACCCTGAATCTTCAAAAACTAAAAACACCCGAAAATGTAGAAAAAGGAAGATAATTTGGTTTAACCCTCCTTATTGTAAGCTAACTAATATAAATATTGGTAGGTATTTTCTCAAATTAATTGATAAACATTTTAATAATAATAACAATCCCTTAAATAAAATTTTTAATAGATTCACCCTAAAAATTAGTTATTCTTGCACCTCTAATATAGATAATATAATTAATTCCCACAATAAACAAGTTTTAACGAACCTAAATAATACGGAAGCTAAATCCGGAATTGTCGACAAATGCAATTGTTATTCTGTGGATGCCTGCCCGGTGCAAGGCAAATGTAAATCCACTCATGTAATTTATGAAGCCCGCATTTCTCCATCTAATAACAAGGACAGTTACCGGAGCTATATTGGCATGTCCGCGGGCTCTTTCAAACAGAGGCTTTATAATCACAGGTACTCGTTTTCGAACCCTAAACAGAGATTCCAGACGGCACTGTCACGTAGGTTCTGGGAAATGAAGGAGGAGGGGCAGGACCCCATAATCAGCTGGAAATTAATAGGCTCAGCTTGTACTCCTAAAAGTTTTCGTGATAGGTGTCGTCTGTGTTTATTGGAGAAGATTCTGATTTTGAAGTATCCTCATCAGGACTTACTTTTGAACTTTAGAAGGGAATTTATAAACAAGTGCCGCCATAGGGCGGATTTTAAAATTTAACTTCTAATTTTTAATTTTTAAATTCTATATTTTTCTATAATTTTTTATTATTTTAAAAAAATTTTTTAATTTTAATTTTAATTTTTTTTTTTTTTTTTTTTTTTTTTTTTATGTGTATGTTTGTGTGTGGATGTGCATATTTGTATATATGTATTTATGTATGTGGGCTATATGTTATTTTGGAAAAAAATTTTTTTAGCTATGTAAATGCTCCTTTTCATAATATTCATTAATATGTATGTGTGAGTGCATAAAGAATATATATATATATATATATATATATATATATATATATATATGTGTGTGTGTGTGTGTGCGTGTGTGTGTATATGTGTGCATGTATGTGTACACATGTATATTATGTCTATGTGTGTGCGTGTGTGTGTATATGTGTGCATGTATGTGTACACATGTATATTATGTCTATATGAATTTTTTGTATATAGGTGTGTACACACACATATATATATATGTGTGTATGCGCATGTATATGTATATTAGTGTGTAATAAATTGAATGTATGTGTGTGTATGTGTATGTATATATGTATTCTTATTCGTTAAATGGTGTGTGTGTGTATATATATATATATATATATATATATATATGTGTGTGTGTACTTCTATTGATATGTATATATAATAATTGTAATTTTTTTTTTTTTTTTTTTTTTTTTTACCTAGTATTGTCTTTATTTAGTTTAATTTCAAATGACCTAATTTTTTAAAAAAATAATTTTATTTCAAATCCTATATCTTTTTATTCCCTTTTATCAATAATTTATGCCTTTTTAAGTAAAGGCTTTTTTTAATACTTCAACGTTTTGGGGAAATTAGATTTTTGAATTTGTCCAGCGTCTGTAATATTTAAAAAAAATTTTTTTCTTTAGTTTCTTTCTTTTTCCCTCCCTTCCTTCTTTTATCTCTCTTACCAACTTTTTTCCGTGTTGCTTTAAATGATTCAACACGGGGTCTGTTAATTTTTAGTTACATTCTCCCCTTTTTTTTGCAAACCCAGACGATGTCAATTTTTTTTCTTTTCTTATTTATTTGATTTTATTCTATCCTTTTCTTTTTCTTTTTCCTTTTCTTTTTCTTTCCCTTTATTTTTATTTTTATTTTATTTTATTTTATTTTATTATTATTTATTTTTTAATTTCTTTGCAATCTATTTAAAAAGGAAAAGTAGACTAATTTTTCTCCAGTTTCTGAAAGGTTTTTTTCTGTTGCTGAGGTGATGTGTCGCTCCCCGTGGGGATCGTCATATCGAAATGGCCATTCAACATCTTTGAATTAATCCTTTTTTAATATATATATATATATATATATATTTCCATTTGTAAACAAATTACTACATGACCTAGGTTTCTACCATGAGTGGTGTCTTCAGGTGATTTGCAAAAACTGATTTTACCATTTTTTTTATGAATGCTCACACAACAGAGTATTTTTTTTGAATGCTCAAATGGCAGAAAATTTTTGAACATGAATTTTCAGTTTCTTGTAATTTTAAAAATTGCACGTTCAGAAATTTCCTGGCACATGAGCGTTAAAAAAAAAAGAAGTTACATGAGTGTTCTTAAAAAAACCAGTAAACAGTAAAATCAGTTATTGAAAATTGATTTCTACTCATGGTAGAAACCAAGGTCACATAACAACTCATTTAAAAATGGAAAATATTCAAAAGTTCTACAATATAATTGTATTGAACACTTTTTAATACGAATGTGCACTGGTCTAGTTTTATTATGACCTAAAAACTAAGTATTTAAACAATCAATATATATATATGTGTGTGTGTGTGTGTGTGTGTGTGTGTGTGTGTGTCTCAGATTAAATAAATTGCAAACATTATGTTTGTTTATTTTTAATAAGATCCGTTCATGCTCACAGATAATCTTTCGCGTATTACAATCAAAAGATGTTCGAATTGAGCTGTAATGTTGACAGATGTCATTTTCATTCATTTCTCAAGGTACCCAAGTACTTTCAACCTATTTCTGAGATCATCTTCAGGGGTGTGAATTATGGTAACAAATGTAACCAGGAAACTGTGTTGCTGAAAATGACTGTACATTTTTTTCTGCTTCAAATATAACAGTTGACTAATTGCTAGTTTTACAGTTAAATTTGTTAATATAACTCAGATCCAGGAAGATGATCTCAGAAAGAGGTTGAAAGTACTTGGATATCTTGAAAAATGAATGAAAATAACATCTGTCAATGTTACAGCTCATTTCTGACATCTTTTGATTGTAATACGTGAATGATTATCTGTGAGTATGAATGAATTTTATTAAAAATAAGCAAACATGTTTGCAATTTATTTAATCTGACATGTTTAAAAGAAAATTTGCTGCCTAAATACACAAATATATATATATATATATATATATATATACACTACCCACATTGCCAAGTGGAAAATTCTAAATGAAAATGAATGGTTCTTCTGTTAATACTGCACAATAACATGGGCATCAAATGAACTGTTCTGGTGTCAAGTTTTTGCGCTCTCTTCCCCATGCTAGTCTCTTCTTATTAGCTGGCTAAAGCATAGGCTTTCTGGCTGACTTGTAAAATTTTGCAAAGTATAAATTTATATATAGGTATTTAATAAACACACACACACACACACACACACACACATATATATATATTTATATATGAAAAATCATAGAATATATGCACACTACATATGCTTGTGCACACATAACACACATAAACATACATATATATATGTGCGTGTGTGTATAAAATTATACATATATCTAAAGTATATCTGTAGAAGAAATATGATTAAAGAGAAAAATAAAAAAATTATGTAATTTGCCTTGATAAAGTCTATTAGAGGACAAAACTCAAAATATATTTGTAAAATGACAATATAAATAAAAACAAAAGGAAAAATTATTTTAGCATTGCGTTTCATCCTCTGATAGACTTTATCAAAGCAAATCACATTAAGTCCATCAGAGAATGAAATGTGTCAGCTAAGATAAGTTTTTCTTTTGTCTTTATATATATATATATATGTATATATGTGTGTATATATTTATAATGTTCTGCTTTGATATCTGATTTTTTAGAATCTATCAAGTGACTAAGATACTCATTTTGATTGCACGAAAATAAAAATATTCATTGTTTCTTTTTTTCTTCTTTTGATTAGGGAAAAAAAACACTAAACAAACAACATTTATACCCACAAAATCAATGAATTTTTACCTCTTTGTTGTTTTTCATTCTGATTGGCCAAAAATACTAACTATAAATGCATTGTTTGCTTTTTTACCATTTAAGCAGCCAATCAAAATACAGTTTTTTATTTATTTTTTATAATCAGTCCCTGCCTTTTGATGAAGCCTTGTTCTTTTTGACAATTATGTCCTGCAGGAATTGAGACATGATTTTTATGGCTTCTCTTTAAAAAAAGCCTTGATGACCAAATGCCTATAAATGTTTTTGTGTTTTCATTTGCAAATATTTAACATTATAGTTGTTAGTCTTACTATTTTTGTTTCTGCTATTAAGAATATAACTTGGCCAATTCCACAGAGCCATAAAAGAACCATTTGCCAAGTGCTGTTCTTCAGTCAGTCTTTCATTCCAACTCACTTCTCACATAGATTTACTATTTTATATTTTCACACACACACACACACACACACACACACACACACACACACACACACACACACACACACATTAACAGATCTAATCACTACAGTAGTAAGTTTTTAAGACTAGTTAAATAAGTATTTCTTGTCAGTCAGTTAAGTGCCATATGTGATACATGCTTGGGCGATCATGTCTTGAAAGAGACATGACTGACTGGGTAGAAGATTATCCGGAAGTAGGTTGCCATTACTTTCTGAGGTAGACTGGTTGCAAACTCGGCTTTCCAAATTCTCATTCCGAGCCGATATCTACAGCACCCTGACGCACATCCCATTTCTCCATGGCATATCATATTTATTTAGATATATTAGTCTAGTATGGCATAGTGCTATTATTTTTGAGCACCTACTAAGAATTAATCTCATTTCACTAGCAATAATCTTAGAGGCTATGTGTCTAAATCTATGTTCATACACAATAGAGATAGTTGGGACTGATCAATAAAGAATTGAAAATATATGTCAGAATCCAACTTTTACATTTACAAATCTAACATTTGTCCGTGCATTGAATACTGTTGAGATACCGAGTCTGATGCTTCTGCTGTCCATCTCGAGATTCAAAACCAACTACTGTGATGAGCTTTATTCCCCAGTTCCCCGAATACATGAATTGAAGCAGACTACTAGATTAGCAACTAGGTCCCATTCGTTTATTGTTGAAATAGCTAAATGTAACTGCCGCTTCTACTTTTCCTTTTTCACACTTCCTACCTGTGGAACTCACTTGCATTTACTTGCTTCCCAGTTAATTCAGTCAGCTAAGTGCCATACGTGAAACACGCTTGGGCAATCATGTCTAGAAAGACTGATGCTCAGTATTAATTTCCTTTTTGTTTCCATCATTTCCAAGACCTCATCATTGCCCCAATCCATGATATTCTCAGCATCCTTCTGTAGAACTACATTAAGGCATCACCACAGCTAAAAATCCAAAGAACTGAAATAGGAGGAACATGCAGGCCATGGAAGTGATCTTCTCATACCTATCCATCTTTCAGGGTAGATACCGCCCTGTACATTGTGAATAATGTGACTCAAATGTGCTGGAGTCTCATCATGCATAAACCACATGCACATTCATAATAAAATGGGTACAACCTCTAGCAGAAATGAAAATGTGTCCAAAATAAAGTTGCTGTAGACATCTCCTAATAAACATACTAGAAAATCATATGGATCTACCAAATAAAATACTTAAAACCTATAAACCAAAAACAGGTACTGGTTTCTAGCCTGTATTGTACTATGGGGATAGTGGATAATTCTAAATGAAAATAGAATGGTTCTTTTGTTATTATTACTTTGAAAAATTTTACAAGGCAAATAGCGACAATTTACCCATCGCACCCTGTAGATTGAAACTATGTACTTCATACTATTTTTAGTATTTATTGCCATGTGGATAATTCTAAATGAAAATAAAATGGTTCTTTTGTTATTATTACTTTGAAAAATTTTACAAGGCAAGGAAGCAAAGATGAACTCGTCTGAATCACCCTAAATTTTCTTCATTCATTCATTGATGAACTTGCAATATAGGTAATTATTAAATATTTATAAATTCATTTGATGCACATGTTATTGTGCAGTATTAACAAAAGAACCATTCTATTTTCATTTACAATTATTCACTTGGCAATGAATAATAAAAAAGATTTGCACTGATTCATGTGTGTGTGTATGTGAATTTATGATAGAGTATGTTTGTTAAAAGACAATATGAATTAAGTTTACCTTTCCTCTTCATTTATATATATATATATATATATATATATATATATATATACTACCTTAAAAGCTGCACACTGCAGGTCTTTTAAGCTAGCTACGGTGGGCGATGTGCATTGAGGTGCTGTGGATATTGGCTTGGAACAAGAAATTGGGGAGTCGAATTCAAAAAAAAGAGAGATGTATTTTATACTATTTTTAGTATTTATTGCCAAGTGGATAATTCTGAATGAAAATTGAATCATTCTTTTGCTATTATTACTTTGTAAAATTTTACAAGGCAAAGAAGCCAAAGTTTGTAAATGTATTTTTGGATTCTATTTTGGATTATACAGCATCTACCATGAACTTAAATTCAATAATTAAAACTCAAAGGATTTGTAAGAAGGATATGTTTATTTTTTATTTTGTCCTTGTTTTTGGTTTGAGGTGGTACCTCTTCTATCCTATAGTTTGTAAAAGTAATTTTGAGACACCTTGTGGGTGTATATATATATATATATATATATATATTCAACACCATGTGGGATTATTTTTAATAGCCCACCAGTCAAAGATCAGATGGGTACATGTATGTGTACAAGGAAATGGAGAACATTTTGAACATGGTGTTGAATATATACATTACTTTTCTAGAATGAATTGAGCCTTTTCCGTGACTGGCATGTGTATACCCTGCTTATATACAACACATTAAAATTTCCCTTCTCTGATTTCATGTGCCAATGGTTTAGGGCAGAGGTTCCCAACCAGTGGTCCGCAACCCCTGGTGGGGGTTGTGACGCCTTGTCAAGGAAGCATGTAGCCTTGTTGGGATAACATTAATTGTTTTTCATCAATTACATTTTTTAAGCACTTACATTTTTTTTGTTTAGGTGCAAACGTTTTGAAGGTTGTTATTTTTAAGCCTTAAAATAAAATATATTATCCATATATCTGTCTTGTGTGTCTTACTCTTCTATATATTTCTTCTTTTCAGCACTATCCAACTTTGGCAAGCAAGAACTGAACCATTCTTTTGCCAAATCTCTTTAAAAGATACCTTAAAATTTCTCCAATCTTATAAAAATTACAAATGAATGCATTCCAAATAGTTATAGCTTTGAATTTTATGGTGTTCATTTTTGTAATCATTTAATTGAATTAAAAGAAACCAAATAAATTTTCTATAAAGAATATTCCCTGTCCTTCACAGAAAATAAAACGAAAATTAGGCTGCTGATAGTAAGCCCTAAGTAGGAGGTTTTATGGGTTTCAAACTTTTAGGTAACGGGTCGCAAGTGCTAAAAAGTTGGGAATCACTGGCTTAAGGGGTAGCGACTCCAACTGACACCAAATTGGTCATGTTTGAATTCCGGCCAGAAGTAAGTCGATGTGTCTAGTCACACTGATGAGCTGTGACACAGCAAAACAGGCTTGTATGTGGATGACTAATATATATATATATATATATATATATATATATATATATAAAGCAAAGATTTTATTAAGATTGCCATGCCAAATACTGTTACAAAAACACCAATCAACTGGTGTTTTGTTTAATATTTGGTATGACTGATCTAAAAGATTTTGCTTTTGCCGTTGTATTAACGAATTTTAACGAAACTTGGTTATAAACAACCAACAGTTTGAAATGAATTGTTTGAACATTATTTTTTATCAATACTCGTATTTAAGTAGATATTCTGTTTTTAATTAAACAGTATTATATATTTATATCTACTGGCCTGATTATTTACGATAAATTTTTATTACAATGTAGATAGGGGTCGCAGGTTCGAATCCTGCCGAATGACACACATTTTTGTAATAAAAATTAAGCATATGTTGAGTAAATCAAATAAAATGATTTTAATTAAATTGTTTATTTTCTGTCAATATGTTTCATAAAAGATAAAATAGTTCTTGTCCTAATACTTTTGCACAGTACCATATATACTTTAGTCAACCACAGACAGATCTGTTTCGCTGTATCACAGCTCATCAGTACAGCTTAGACTCTGTTGGCTTCCTAACCCAGGATTGAAACCCTAGGCCACGAGCATCCGGTAGAAGAAGGCGGGCTTTTTAGCGCATATAAACATGCCCAATAGCTAGAGTGCTCCAATTCATTATTGAATGAGTGATGCATATATATATATATATATATATATATATATATATATAGGATTCTTCTTCTTCTTTTTCTATGTGCCCTGTCCCTTCAGGACGTAGGGGATCATGGTTCTCCACGTCTCCCTATTCCTTGTGGTTCTTAGTATGTTTGTTCCTGTTACACCTCACAACCCCCATTTCATCATCCACCTGATCAGGCCCTGCAAATATGTTATCCGCTGCCTTCCTCTGTCTCTTTTTCCTTCTATCTGGCCAGTCAGTATCAGGTTCTCCAAGCTCTCCTTCCTTATTGCATGTCCCAGGAACTTCAGTTGTCTCCTCCTGATGTTCAGTATTAATTTCCTTTTTATTGCCATTCTTTCCAGCACCTCATCGTTGCTTGCATGCTCAGTCCACGATATCCGCAGCATCCTTCTGCAGAACCACATTTCGGCTGCTTCCAATTTTGTCCTCATTTTCGATGATATTGTCCAGCATTCATTGCCGTATTGAAGAATTGACATCACGTAGCAATCCAGCACTCTAAATATATAGGATTATCTAATCTATCTAAATCTATCTAAATTTATTTATAAATGGAATTTTGTCTGTGTGTGTGTGTGTGTGTGTGTGTGTGTGTGTGTGTGTGTGTGTGTATCCATTACCTATAGACTCCGAAACGGCTGAACCAATTTTCTTGAAAATTTACACAGTTGTACTATAAGTGTCCGTGAGTGTTCTTAGCTAGGTTTTGTTTCAAGGTTACCTCCAATAAATATCAAAAATCAATAATCGAAAAAATCGGGTTATAAAAGGAGTGGTCCGATTTTAATCAAATTTGATACACTCATAGACAAAGACATAAAAAACGATATTCAGAAGTTTCAAGGTTGCAGTTCTTACAATAGTGCAGAAAATTTGATATTGATACCAGGAAATTCAAATTTGACTTACATCCATTCATTTTTCTTTCAGTCTACGGTTTCACTTTAACTTGAAACAGCTATTGCTTTTTAGTCTTTCGTGTCAACGTCCAAAGAGTTTGAGCTCCAGGACCATGGATTAGTTTTAAAGCTTTCATTACACCCGAGCAATGCCGGGCTATACTACTAGTGTATATATATATATATATATATATACTAGGTGCGAATGGTAAATTGTCGCAATTATTTTATTATTTCAAATATTCTTTAGGCTGAGTCTGAGCTCCAGGACCATGGATTAGTTTTAAAGCTTTCATTACACCCGAGCAATGCCGGGCTATACTGCTAGTTACGTATATAAAATTGTAATTTAACTGATTGATGTTATATTCAGCACCCTGCCACCAGATCTTTGCAGGCAAACATTTTGTAATTATGCAACCACTCGTCAGGGATATCAACAATTGTCTTCTATTTTTCTGATTTTTATTATTTTTACATTAAGTTAAAAAAATAATTTATGCGCTCTTTATTTATGTTAGGTTGATTCTTCTTTTTTTATATGTGTGTTTGTGTGTGTGTGTGTGTGTGTGTGTGTGTGTGTGTGTGTGTACCTCTATGTGCATGTATGTGCATATGTGTTGTGCTTATCTCTTCTTTTCATTATATTTTTTGTCTTGTCTTCCTATACTCTCTCACTATTCCTTTTCATTCTCTTCTCTCTTTTTTTGCTCTGAGTGTTAAACATATATATATATATATATATATATATATATATATATATATATAAAGAGGGATATAGAGATAGATAAATAGTTAGAAAATGTCACATATTTAATTTTGTTTTGTGTTTTTCATTCTAAAAATGGTAGGCTTAATCTTCAAACAAACGTCTCAGGACATAGGAAAAAACTCAGACCAGAAGGTCAGTTTTGGCATTGGAAAACATCACAAGGTGAAAAAGAAATTCTGTAAAGAGAAGAATGCAAAAAATGTCGAACAAAATCAACATTGCTTAAGGTCACAAAAAGTCCAGAAAGAACTAATCAAAAATAGTGGAGTTTTGTTTTTATTCTACATTTTCTCTTAGATTAGAAGATAATTCTCAGAGATTCCTTCTGCTTACCAATGTTTTTTCTCTATCTTTTCTTTTTTTAGTCATTCTGTCTTTTATCTGTGCTTTCCAAGTGACCAATATAATGGATTATCTGATGGACTTTCTTCTCTCAAATGTGATGGCTTTCAGAAATGAATGAAGTAGACATTTTCTATGGCTGTCCTGATTTTGTTATTTTGCATGAAGATATTTTTTTAAAAACTGACTTGTAAAATGTCCTGTTCATCATATTTATCATTAGTTTATTTTCTCAACACCTTCCTTCCAACTTTTTCATTCACTTATTCATTTGCTCATTTTTGTTAATAACCTTGATTTATCACAATTTTTCTTTTTATTTTGAATTGTTTCTGCTCTTTCTTCTTTCTTTCATTCAATAATTTTACATAGTCATTTTTTGACATTTTTTATATTGCTTTACATACTTTTTCTAACCATGTCTCTTCTCTCCTTTAAAATTCTCTTTTTTTAACCTATCTCTTTCTTCCTTTTAACCTTCTCATTTTAAACAAGCTCTCTTTTAATCTTCTCATTTTAACCCTCTCTCTTCTTCTCTATTCTCTTTTTATCTTTCTCATTTTAACCATTTCTATTCTTCTCTCTTTAAAACTTCTTCTTTTTAACCATCTCTCTTTTAACCTTCTCTTTTTTAAACATGTCTCTTCTCTCCTTTAAAATTCTCTTTTTTTAACCTATCTCTTTCTTCCTTTTAACCTTCTCATTTTAAACAAGCTCTCTTTTAATCTTCTCATTTTAACCCTCTCTCTTCTTCTCTATTCTCTTTTTATCTTTCTCATTTTAACCATTTCTATTCTTCTCTCTTTAAAACTTCTTCTTTTTAACCATCTCTCTTTTAACCTTCTCTTTTTTAAACATCTCTCTTCTCTCCTTTAAAATTCTCTTTTTTTAACCTATCTCTTTCTTCCTTTTAACCTTCTCATTTTAAACAAGCTCTCTTTTAATCTTCTCATTTTAACCCTCTCTCTTCTTCTTCTATTCTATTTTTATCTTTCTCATTTTAACCATTTCTATTCTTCTCTCTTTAAAACTTCTTCTTTTTAACCATCTCTCTTTTAACCTTCTCTTTTTTAAACATGTCTCTTCTCTCCTTTAAAATTCTCTTTTTTTAACCTATCTCTTTCTTCCTTTTAACCTTCTCATTTTAAACAAGCTCTCTTTTAATCTTCTCATTTTAACCCTCTCTCTTCTTCTCTATTCTCTTTTTATCTTTCTCATTTTAACCATTTCTATTCTTCTCTCTTTAAAACTTCTTCTTTTTAACCATCTCTCTTTTAACCTTCTCTTTTTTAAACATCTTTCTTCTCTCCTTTAAAATTCTGTCTTTTTCTTTCTTTTAACCTTCTCTTTTTAAATAATCTCTCTTTTAACCTTCTCATTCTAACCCTCTCTCTTCTTCTCTTTTCTTATTTTAAACATTTCTATTCTACTCTCTTTAAAACTTCTCTTTTTTAACCATCTCTCTTTTAACCGTCTCTTTTTAAAACATCTCTCTTCTTCTCTCTATTAAAATTCTCTTTTTTAACCACCTCCCGTCTTCTCTCTGTTAACCTTCACTTTTTAACTATCTCTTTTCTTCTCTCATTTAATTTCTCTTTTTTAAGCAATTCTCTTCTTTTCTCTTTTGACCTCCTCTTTTTTTAGCTGTCTCTTCTTCTTCTCTTTTTTAACCTTTGCTATTTTTTAACTACTTTCTTCTTCACTCTTTCAATCTTGTCTTTTTTAACCATCTCTATTTTTCTCTCTTTCAACCATCTCTTTTTTAAAAAACTTTTTTCTTCTCTTTTAAAATTCTCTTTTTTAACCACCCCCATATTTTAACCTTCTCTTTTAAACTATCTCTCTTCTTCTCTCTTTCAATCTACTCAATTTTAACCTCTTCTTTCTACTCTTTTAAAATTCTCTTTTTAAACGATCTCTCTTATTCTCAATTTTAACCCTCTCTTTTTAAACCATCTTTCTGTTAACCTTCTTTATTTGAATCACTCTTTTCTTCTCTATTTTAAACTTCTTTTTTAAAATCAACTCTCTGCTTATCTCTTTTAACATTCTCTTTTTTAACTTATCTCTGCTTCTCTCTTTTTAATTTCTCTTTTTAACCATCTTTTTTAACAATTTTTTTAACTCTCTCTTTTATTCTCTCTTTTAACCTTCCATTTTTTTAACCATCTTTCTTCTCTCTTTTGACTATCATTTTTTAACCATCTCTTTTCCTTTCTCTTTTAAAGCTCTCTTTTTAACCGTTTATTTTCTCTCTTTTATCCTCCTCTTTTTTAACCATTTATCTTCAACACTATTTTAATCTCTCTTTTGTAACCATCTCTCTTCTCTCTTTAAACTTCTCTTTATTCTCTCTTTTAATCCTCACAGTTTTAACCTCTCTCTATTTCTTCTCTTTAGAAATTCTCTTCTTTAACTATCTCTCTCCTCGTCTCTTTTAACCTCTTTTTTAACCATTCATTTAACCATCTCTTTTTAATCACTATTTTCTTCTCTCGTTTAACCATCACTTTTGAAACCACTTCTCATATTCTTTTTTTTAACTTTCTCTTTTTTAACCATCTTTCTTCTCTCTTTTTAACCTCTCTCTTTGTAACCATCTCTTTTCTTCTTGCTTTAAACCATCTGTCTTTCTTACAAATTTAACCATCTCTCTTATACTCATTTAGGGCCTATTTTATTTTGCAAACCATCTCTTTTTCTTCTATTTTTTATCCATCTATTTTTATTGTTTTTAACCATCTCTCTTTCTTCTCTCTTTTTATTTTTTTAACTATTTCTCTTTTTCTCATTTTAAGCTTCTCACATTTTGTAAACATTTTTACCCATTTCCTTTAACTGTTTCTTTTTATCGTTTGTTCTAACCAACTCTCTTCTATATTTTAAACATCTATTTAATTCTTCTCTCTTTTAATCATTTTATTTCTCACTTTTCGCATTCTCCCTTTAACCCTCCCACTTCTCTCTTTTAACCATCTTACTACGCTCTGACATTTTACCAGTTCCTTTTACCTTTTTTAACTATCTCATTTTCTCCTTATCTTAACCATTTCTCTGCTCTATTTTAACCATCTCCCATTCTTTTACCTATCTCTCTTCTTTTACCTATCTCTCTTCTTTTACCTATCTCTCTTCTTTTACTTGAAATTTTCTCTTTTAACCTTTAAGTATTTTTATCTCTTTTAACCCATCGCATTTTAACCCTTCCAAATTTTCTCTTTTAACCTTCACACGTTTTTCTATTTTTTAACAATCTCTACCACCACACATTTAAGTATTTTTATCTCTTCTAACCCATCGCATTTTAACCCTTCCAAATTTTCTCTTTTAACCTTCACACGTTTTTCTATTTTTTAACAATCTCTACCACCACACATTTCAGTATTTTTATCTCTTTTAACCCATCGCATTTAACCCTTCCAAATTTTCTCTTTTAACCTTCACGTTTTCTATTTTTTAACAATCTCTACCACCACACATTTAAGTATTTTCATCTTCTAACCCATCGCATTTTAACTTCTTCAAATTTTCTCTTTTAACCTTCACACGTTTTTCTATTTTTTAACAATCTCTACCACACATTTAAGTATTTTTTATCTCTTCTAACCCATCGCATTTTAACCCTTCCAAATTTTCTCTTTTAACCTTCACACGTTTTTCTATTTTTGTAATCTCTACCACCACACATTTAAGTATTTTTATCTTCAGCATACGCATTTTTAACCCTTCCAAATTTTCTCTTTTAACCTTCACACGTTTTTCTATTTTTTAACAATCCTACCACCACACATTTAAGTATTTTTATCTCTTTTAACCCATCGCATTTTTAAACCTTCCAAATTTTCTCTTTTAACCTTCACATTTTCTATTTTTTAACAATCTCTACCACCACACATTTAAGTATTTTTATCTCTTCTAACTTATCGCATTTTTAACCCTTCCAAATTTTTCTCTTTTAACACACGTTTTCTATTTTTTAACAATCTCTACCACCACACATTTAAGTATTTTTATCTCTTCTAACCCATCGCATTTTAACCCTTCCAAATTTTCTCTTTTAACCTTCACACGTTTTTCTATTTTTTAACAATCTCTACCACTACACATTTAAGTATTTTATCTCTTCTAACCCATCGCATTTTAACCCTTCCAAATTTTCTCTTTTAACCTTCACACGTTTTTCTATTTTTTAACAATCTCTACCACACATTTAAGTATTTTTATCTCTTTTAACCCATCGCATTTTAACCACTTCAAATTTTCTCTTTTAACCTTCACACGTTTTTCTATTTTTTAACAATCTCTACCACCACACATTTAAGTATTTTTTTATCTCTTTTAACCCATCGCATTTTAACCCTTCCAAGTTTTCTCTTTTTTACCAACCTTCTACGTTTTTCTATTTTTTAACAATCTCTACCACCACACATTTAAGTATTTTTATCTCTTTTAACCCATCGCATTTTAACCACTTCCAAATTTTCTCTTTTAACCTTCACGTTTTTCTATTTTTTAACAATCTCTACCACCACACATTTAAGTATTTTTTTATCTCTTCTAACCCATCGCATTTTTAACCCTTCCAAATTTTCTCTTTTAACCTTCACACGTTTTCTATTTTTTAACAATCTCTACCACCACACATTTAATTATTTTTATCTCTTCTAACCCATCGCATTTAACCCTTCAAATTTTCTCTTTTAACCTTCACACGTTTTCTATTTTTTAACAATCTCTACCACCACACATTTCAGTATTTTTTATCTCTTTTAACCCATCGCATTTACAACCCTTCCAAATTTTCTCTTTTTAACCTTCACACGTTTTTCTATTTTTTAACAATCTCTACCACCACACATTTAAGTATTTTTATCTCTTTTAACCCATCGCATTTTAACCCTTCCAAATTTTTCTCTTTTAACCTTCGTTTTTCTATTTTTTAACAATCTCTACCACACACATTTAAGTATTTTTATCTCTTTTAACCCATCGCATTTTAACCCTTCCAAATTTTCTCTTTTAACCTTCACACGTTTTTCTATTTTTTAACAATCTCTACCACCACACATTTAAGTATTTTTATCTCTTCTAACCCATCGCATTTTAACCCTTCCAAATTTTCTCTTAACCTTCACACGTTTTTCTATTTTTTAACAATCTCTACCACCACACATTTAAGTATTTTTATCTCTTTTAACCCATCGCATTTTAACCCTTCAAATTTTTTCTCTTTTAACCTTCACACGTTTTTCTATTTTTTAACAATCTCTACCACCACACATTTAAGTATTTTTATCTCTTTTAACCAGCCATCGCATTTAACCACTTCCAAATTTTTCTCTTTTAACCTTCACACGTTTTTCTATTTTTTAACAATCTCTACCACCACACATTTTAAGTATTTTATCTCTTCTAACCCATCGCATTTTAACCCTTCCAAATTTTCTCTTTTAACCTTCACACGTTTTCTATTTTTTAACAATCCTCTACCACCACACATTTAAGTATTTATCTCTTTTAACCCATCGCATTTTAACCACTTCAATTTTCTCTTTTAACCTTCACGTTTCTATTTTTTAACAATCTCTACCACCACATTATTATTTTTATCTCTCTTTTAACCCATCGCATTTTAACCCTTCCAAATTTTCTCTTTTAACCTTCACACGTTTTCTATTTTTTAACAATCTCTACCACCACACATTTAAGTATTTTTATCTCTTTTTAAC
Organism: Ascarosepion bandense; assembly: GCA_037127315.1. NCBI lineage: Eukaryota > Metazoa > Mollusca > Cephalopoda > Sepiida > Sepiidae > Ascarosepion > Ascarosepion bandense. The sequence goes on along the minus strand of JBBBDQ010001614.1, from coordinate 593,493 downwards.
CCATCGCATTTAACTACTTCCAAATTTTCTCTTTTAACCTTCACACGTTTTCTATTTTTTTTAACAATCTCTACCACCACACATTTAAGTATTTTTATCTTCTAACCCATCGCATTTCATTCCTTCAATTTTCTCTTTTAACTTCACGTTTTTCTATTTTTTAACAATCTCTACCACCACACATTTAAGTATTTTTATCTCTTTTAACCCATCGCATTTTAACCCTTCCAAATTTTCTCTTTTTAACCTTCACACGTTTTTCTATTTTTTAACAATCTCTACCACCACACATTTAAAGTATTTTATCTCTTTTAACCCATCGCATTTTAACCCTTCCAAATTTTCTCTTTTAACCTTCACACGTTTTCTATTTTTAACAATCTCTACCACCACACATTTAAGTATTTTTTTATCTCTTCTAACCCATCGCATTTTAACCCTTCCAAATTTTCTCTTTTAACCTTCACACGTTTTCTATTTTTTAACAATGCCTACACATTTCAGTATTTTTATCTCTTTTAACCCATCGCATTTTTAACCCTTCCAAATTTTCTCTTTTAACCTTCACGTTTTCTATTTTTTAACAATCTCTACTACCACACATTTAAGTATTTTTATCTCTTCTAACCCATCGCATTTTAACCCTTCCAAATTTTCTCTTTTAACCTTTACGTTTTTCTATTTTTAGCAATCTCTACCACCACACATTTAAGTATTTTTTATCTCTTTTAGCTTATCGCATTTTTTAACCCTTCCAGAATTTTCTCTTTTAACCTTCACACGTTTTTCTATTTTTTAACAATCTCTACCACCACACATTTAAGTATTTTTATCTCTTTTAACCCATCGCATTTTAACCCTTCCAAATTTCTCTCTTTTAACCTTCACACGTTTTTCTATTTTTTAACGTCTCTACCACCACACATTTCAGTGTTTTTATCTCTTTTAACCCATCGCATTTTAACCCTTCGAATTTTCTCTTTAACCTTCACGTTTTCTATTTTTTAACAATCTCTACCACCACACATTTAAGTATTTTTATCTCTTCTAACCCATCGCATTTTAACCCTTCCAAATTTTCTCTTTTAACGCTTCACACGTTTTCTATTTTTTAACAATCTCTACCACCACATTTAAGTATTTTTATCTCTTTTTAACCCATCATTTAACCACTTCAAATTTTCTCTTTTAACCTTCACACGTTTTCTGTACCCAACAATCTCTACCCACCACACATTTAAGTATTTTTATCTCTTTTAACCCATCGCATTTAACCCTTCCAAATTTTCTCTTTTAACCTTCACGTTTTTTTTCTATTTTGTAATCTCTACCACCACACATTTAAGTATTTTTTATCTCTTTTTTTAACCCATCGCATTTTAACCCTTCCAAATTTTCTCTTTTAACCTTCACACGTTTTTCTATTTTTTAACAATCTCTACCACCACACATTTGATATTTTATCTCTTTTAACCCATCGCATTTAACCCTTCCACATTTCTCTTTTAACCTTCACACGTTTTTCTATTTTTTAACAATCTCTACCACCACACATTTAAGTATTTTTATCTCTTCTAACCCATCGCATTTTAACCCTTCCAAATTTTCTCTTTTAACCTTCACACGTTTTTCTATTTTTTAACAATCTCTACCACCACACATTTTAAGTATTTTTTATCTCTTTTAACCCATCGCATTTTAACCGCTTCGAAATTTTCTCTTTTAACCTTCACACGTTTTTCTATTTTTTAACAATCTCTACCACCACACATTTAAGTATTTTATCTCTTTTAACCCATCGCATTTTAACCCTTCCAAATTTTCTCTTTTAACCTTCACACGTTTTTTTCTATTTTTTAACAATCTCTACCACCACACATTTAAGTATTTTTATCTCTTCTAACCCATCGCATTTTAACCCTTCCAAATTTTCTCTTTTAACCTTCACACGTTTTCTATTTTTAACAATCTCTACCACCACACATTTAAGTATTTTTATCTCTTCTAACCCATCGCATTTTAACCCTTCCAAATTTTCTCTTTTAACCTTCACACGTTTTCTATTTTTTTAACAATCTCTACCACCACACATTTAAAATGTTTTTATCTCTTTTAACCCATCGCATTTTAACCCTTTAAAATTTTCTCTTTTAACCTTCACACGTTTTTCTATTTTTTAATAATCTCTACCACCACACATTTCAGTATTTTTATCTCTTTTAACCCATCGCATTTTAACCCTTCAAATTTTCTCTTTTAACCTTCACACGTTTTTCTATTTTTTAACAATCTCTACCACCACACATTTAAGTATTTTTATCTCTTTTAACCCATCGCATTTTAACCCTTCCAAATTTTCTCTTTTAACCTTCACACGTTTTCTATTTTTTAACAATCTCTACCACCACACATTTAAGTATTTTTATCTCTTTTAACCCATCGCATTTTAACCCTTCCAAATTTTTCTCTTTTTTTTAACCTTCACACGTTTTTCTATTTTTTAACAATCTCTACCACCACACATTTAAGTATTTTTATCTTTTAACCTCGCATTTTAACCCTTCCAAATTTTCTCTTTTAACCTTCACGTTTTCTATTTTTTTAACAATCTCTACCACCACACATTTAAGTATTTTTATCTCTTCTAACCCATCGCATTTTAACCTTCCAAATTTTCTCTTTTAACCTTCACGTTTTTCTATTTTTTAACAATCTCTACCACCACACATTTAAGTATTTTTATCTCTTTTAACCCATCGCATTTAACCCTTCCAAAATTTTCTCTTTTAACCTTCACACGTTTTTCTATTTTTTAACAATCTCTACCACCACACATTTAAGTATTTTTATCTCTTTTAACCCATCGCATTTTAACCCTTCCAAATTTTCTCTTTTAACCTTCACACGTTTTTTCTATTTTTTAACAATCTCTACACCACACATTTAAGTATTTTTATCTTTTAACCCATCGCATTTTAACCCTTCAAATTTTCTCTTTAACCTTCACGTTTTTCTATTTTTTAACAATCTCTACCACCACACATTTCAGTATTTTTATCTCTTTTAACCCATCGCATTTTAACCCTTTACAAATTTTCTCTTTTAACCTTCACGTTTTTCTATTTTTTAACAGTCTCTACCACCACACATTTAAGTATTTTTATCTCTTCTAACCCATCGCATTTTAACCCTTCCAAATTTTCTCTTTTAACCTTCACACGTTTTTCTATTTTTTAACAATCTCTACCAGCACACATTTCAGTATTTTTATCTCTTTTAACCCATCGCATTTTAACCCTTCCAAATTTTCTCTTTTAACCTTCACACGTTTTTCTATTTTTTAACAATCTCTACCACACATTTAAGTATTTTTATCTTTTTAACCCATCGCATTTAACCCTTCCAAATTTTCTCTTTTAACCTTCACACGTTTTTCTATTTTTTAACAATCTCTCTACCCACCACGTTAAGTATTTTTATCTCTTTATAACCCATCGCATTTTAACCCTTCCAAATTTTTCTCTTTTTAACCTTCACGTTTTTCTATTTTTTTAACAATCTCTACCACCACACATTTAAAAACATTTTTATCTCTTTTAACCCATCGCATTTTTAACCCTTCCAAATTTTCTCTTTTAACCTTCACACGTTTTTCTATTTTTTAACAATCTCTACCACCACACATTTAAGTATTTTTATCTCTTCTAACCCATCGCATTTTAACCCTTCCAAATTTTCTCTTTTAACCTTCACGTTTCTATTTTTTAACAATCTCTACCACCACACATTTAAGTATTTTTTATCTCTTTTAACCCATCGCATTTAACCCTTCCAAATTTTCTCTTTTAACCTTCACACGTTTTTCTATTTTTTAACAATCTCTACCACCACACATTTAAGTATTTTTATCTCTTTTAACCCATCGCATTTTAACCCTTCCAAATTTTCTCTTTTAGCATGCACGTTTTCTATTTTTTAACAATCTCTACCACACATTTAAGTATTTTTATCTCTTTTAACCCATCGCATTTTTAACCTTCCAAATTTTTCTCTTTTAACCTTCACACGTTTTTCTATTTTTTTAACAATCTCTACCACCACACACATTTAAGTATTTTATCTCTTTTAACCCATCGCATTTTAACCCTTCCAAATTTTCTCTTTTAACCTTCACACGTTTTTCTATTTTTTTAACCAATCTCTACCACCACACATTTAAGTATTTTTATCTCTTTTAACCCATCGCATTTTAACCCTTCCAAATTTTTCTCTTTTACTAACCTTCACACGTTTTCTATTTTTTAACAATCTCTACCACCACACATTTCAGTATTTTATCTCTTTTAACCCATCGCATTTAACCCTTCCAAATTTTCTCTTTTAACCTTCACACGTTTTCTATTTTAACAATCTCTACCACACATTTAAGTATTTTTATCTCTTCTAACCCATCGCATTTTAACCCTTCCAAATTTTCTCTTTTAACCTTCACGTTTTTCTATTTTTTAACAATCTCTACCACCACACATTTAAGTATTTTTATCTTTTAACCCATCGCATTTTTAACCCTTCCAAATTTTCTCTTTTAACCTTCACACGTTTTCTATTTTTTAACAATCTCACACACATTTAAGTATTTTTATCTCTTTTTAACCCATCGCATTTTAACCTTCCAAATTTTCTCTTTTTTTAACCTTCACGTTTTTCTATTTTTTTAACAATCTCTACCACCACACATTTAAGTATTTTTATCTCTTTTAACCCATCGCATTTTAACCCTTCCAAATTTTCTCACACTAACCTTCACACGTTTTCTATTTTTTAACAATCTCTACCCACACATTTAAGTATTTTTTATCTCTTTTTAACCCATCGCATTTTAACCCTTCAAATTTTCTCTTTTAACCTTCACACGTTTTTCTATTTTTTAACAATCTCTACCACCACACATTTCAGTATTTTTATCTCTTTTAACCCATCGCATTTTAACCCTTCCAAATTTTCTCTTTTAACCTTCACACGTTTTTCTATTTTTTAACAATCTCTACCACCACACATTTAAGTATTTTTATCTCTTTTAACCCATCGCATTTTTTAACCCTTCCAAATTTTCTCTTTTAACCTTCACACGTTTTTCTATTTTTTAACAATCTCTACCACCACATTTAAGTATTTTATCTCTTCTAACCCATCGCATTTTAACCCTTCCAAATTTTCTCTTTTAACCTTCACCGTTTTTCTATTTTTTAACAATCTCTACCACCACACATTTAAGTATTTTTATCTCTTTTAACCCATCGCATTTTTAACCCTTCCAAATTTTCTCTTTTTAACCTTCACACGTTTTTCTATTTTTTAACAATCTCTACCACCACACATTTAAGTATTTTTATCTCTTCTAACCCATCGCATTTTAACCCTTCCAAATTTTCTCTTTTAACCTTCACGTTTTTCTATTTTTTAACAATCTCTACCACCACACATTTAAGTATTTTTATCTCTTCTAACCCATCGCATTTTAACCCTTCCAAATTTTCTCTTTTAACCTTCACACATTTTTCTATTTTTTAACAATCTCTACCACCACACATTTAAGTATTTTTATCTCTTCTAACCCATCGCATTTTAACCCTTCCAAATTTTTCTCTTTTAACCTTCACACATTTTCTATTTTTTAACAATCTCTACCACCACACATTTAAGTATTTTTTTATCTCTTTTAACCCATCGCATTTTAACCGCTTCAAATTTTCTCTTTTAACCTTCACACGTTTTTCTATTTTTTAACAATCTCTACACCACACATTTAAGTATTTTTATCTCTTCTAACCCATCGCATTTTAACCCTTCCTAATTTTCTCTTTTAACCTTCACACGTTTTTCTATTTTTTAACAATCTCTACCACCACACATTTAAGTATTTTTATCTCTTTTAACCCATCGCATTTTAACCCTTCCAAATTTTCTCTTTTAACCTTCACACGTTTTTCTATTTTTTAACAATCTCTACCACCACACATTTAAGTATTTTTATCTCTTTTAACCCATCGCATTTTAACCCTTCCAAATTTTCTCTTTTAACCTTCACACGTTTTTCTATTTTTTAACAATCTCTACCACCACACATTTAAGTATTTTTATCTCTTCTAACCCATCGCATTTTAACCCTTCCAAATTTTCTCTTTTAACCTTCACACGTTTTTCTATTTTTTAACAATCTCTACCACCACACATTTAAGTATTTTTATCTCTTCTAACCCATCGCATTTTAACCCTTCCAAATTTTCTCTTTTAACCTTCACACGTTTTTCTATTTTTTAACAATCTCTACCACCACACATTTAAGTATTTTTATCTCTTCTAACCCATCGCATTTTAACCCTTCCAAATTTTCTCTTTTAACCTTCACACGTTTTTCTATTTTTTAACAATCTCTACCACCACACATTTAAGTATTTTTATCTCTTTTAACCCATCGCATTTTAACCCTTCCAAATTTTCTCTTTTAACCTTCACACGTTTTTCTATTTTTTAACAATCTCTACCACCACACATTTAAGTATTTTTATCTCTTTTAACCCATCGCATTTTAACCCTTCCAAATTTTCTCTTTTAACCTTCACACGTTTTTCTATTTTTTAACAATCTCTACCACCACACATTTAAGTATTTTTATCTCTTCTAACCCATCGCATTTTAACCCTTCCAAATTTTCTCTTTTAACCTTCACACGTTTTTCTATTTTTTAACAATCTCTACCACCACACATTTAAGTATTTTTATCTCTTTTAACCCATCGCATTTTAACCCTTCCAAATTTTCTCTTTTAACCTTCACACGTTTTTCTATTTTTTAACAATCTCTACCACCACACATTTAAGTATTTTTATCTCTTTTAACCCATCGCATTTTAACCCTTCCAAATTTTCTCTTTTAACCTTCACACGTTTTTCTATTTTTTAACAATCTCTACCACCACACATTTAAGTATTTTTATCTCTTCTAACCCATCGCATTTTAACCCTTCCAAATTTTCTCTTTTAACCTTCACACGTTTTTCTATTTTTTAACAATCTCTACCACCACACATTTCAGTATTTTTATCTCTTCTAACCCATCGCATTTTAACCCTTCCAAATTTTCTCTTTTAACCTTCACACGTTTTTCTATTTTTTAACAATCTCTACCACCACACATTTCAGTATTTTTATCTCTTCTAACCCATCGCATTTTAACCCTTCCAAATTTTCTCTTTTAACCTTCACACGTTTTTCTATTTTTTAACAATCTCTACCACCACACATTTAAGTATTTTTATCTCTTTTAACCCATCGCATTTTAACCCTTCCAAATTTTCTCTTTTAACCTTCACACGTTTTTCTATTTTTTAACAATCTCTACCACCACACATTTAAGTATTTTTATCTCTTTTAACCCATCGCATTTTAACCCTTCCCTTCCAAATTTTCTCTCTTAACCTTCACACGTTTTCTATTTTTTAACAATCTCTACCACCACACATTTAAGTATTTTTATCTCTTCTAACCCATCGCATTTTAACCCTTCCAAATTTTCTCTTTTAACCTTCACACGTTTTTCTATTTTTATGATATCTCTACTGCCACACATTTAAGTATTTTATCTCTTTTAACCCATCGCATTTTAACCCTTCCAAAATTTTCTCTTTTAACCTTCACACGTTTTTCTATTTTTTAACAATCTCTACCACCACACATTTAAGTATTTTTATCTTTTAACCCATCGCATTTTAACCGCTTCAAATTTTCTCTTTTAACCTTCACACGTTTTTCTATTTTTTAACAATCTCTACCACCACACATTTAAGTATTTTTATCTCTTCTAACCCATCGCATTTAACCCTTCCAAATTTTCTCTTTTAACCTTCACACGTTTTTCTATTTTTAACAATCTCTACCACACATTTAAGTATTTTTATCTCTTCTAACTTAGCCGCATTTTAACCCTTCCAAATTTTCTCTTTTAACCTTCACACGTTTCTATTTTTTAACAATCTCTACCACCACATTTAAGTATTTTTATCTCTTTTTAACCCATCGCATTTAACCCCTTCAAATTTTTCTCTTTTAACCTTCACGTTTTTCTATTTTTTAACAATCTCTACCACCACACATTTAAGTATTTTTATCTCTTTTAACCCATCGCATTTAACCACTTCCAAATTTTCTCTTTTAACCTTCACACGTTTTTCTATTTTTAACAATCTCTACCCACACATTTAAGTATTTTTTTATCTCTTCTAACCCATCGCATTTTAACCCTTCAATTTCTCTTTTAACCTTCACACGTTTTTCTATTTTTTAACAATCTCTACCACCACACATTTAAGTATTTTTTTTTATCTCTTTTAACTTATCGCATTTTAACTTGTGCGTTTTCTCTTTTAACCTTCACGTTTTTCTATTTTTTAACAATCTCTACCACCACACATTTAAGTATTTTTATCTCTTTTAACCCATCGCATTTTAACCCATGAAATTTTCTCTTTTAACCTTCACACGTTTTTCTATTTTTTAACAATCTCTACCACCATTTTAAGTATTTTTATCTCTTCTAACCCATCGCATTTAACCCTTCCAAATTTTTCTCTTTTAGCAACTTCACACGTTTTCTATTTTTTTAACAATCTCTACCACATTTAGTATTTTTATCTCTTTTAACCATCGCATTTTAACCCGCTTAAATTTTCTCTTTTAACCTTCCCGTTTTCTATTTTTTAACAATCTCTACCACCACACATTTAAGTATTTTTATCTCTTTTAACCATCGCATTTAACCCTTCCAAATTTCTCTTTCTTTTAACATGCATTTTTTCTATTTTTTAACAATCTCTACCACACATTTAAGTATTTTTATCTTCTAACTTCCATCGCATTTAACCCTTCCAAATTTTCTCTTTTAACCTTCACATTTTCTATTTTTTAACAATCTCTACCACCACACATTTAAGTATTTTTTATCTCTTTTAACCCATCGCATTTTAACCACTTCAAATTTTCTCTTTTAACCTTCACACGTTTTTCTATTTTTTAACAATCTCTACCACCACACATTTAAGTATTTTTTATCTCTTTTAACCCATCGCATTTTAACCGCTTCCAAATTTTCTCTTTTAACCTTCACACGTTTTTCTATTTTTAACAATCTCTACCAGCACACATTTAAGTATTTTTATCTTTTAACCCATCGCATTTTAACCCTTCCAAATTTTCTCTTTTAACCTTCACACGTTTTTCTATTTTTAACAATCTCTACCACCACACATTTAGTATTTTTATCTCTTCTAACCCATCGCATTTTTAACCCTTCAAAATTTTCTCTTTTTAACATGCGTTTTTCTATTTTTTAACAATCTCTACCACCACATTTAAGTATTTTTATCTCTTCTAACCCATCGCATTTAACCCTTCCAATTTCTCTTTTAACCTTCACACGTTTTTCTATTTTTTAACAATCTCTACCACCACATTTAAGTATTTTTATCTCTTCTAACCCATCGCATTTTAACCCTTCCAAATTTTCTCTTTTAGCACCACGTTTTTCTATTTTTTAACAATCTCTACCACCACACATTTAAGTATTTTTATCTTTTAACCCATCGCATTTTTAACCCTTCCAAATTTTCTCTTTTAGCAACCGCACGTTTTTCTATTTTTTAACAATATACCACCACCACACATTTAAAGTATTTTATCTCTTCTAACCCATCGCATTTTAACACTTCCAAATTTTCTCTTTTTAACCTTCACACGTTTTTCTATTTTTTAACAATCTCTACCACCACACATTTGATATTTTTATCTCTTTTAACCCATCGCATTTATTATCCAAATTTTCTCTTTTAACCTTCACGTTTTTCTATTTTTTAACAATCTCTACCACCACACATTTAAGTATTTTTATCTCTTTTAACCCATCGCATTTGCTTAACTACAGAATTTTCTCTTTTAACCTTCACACGTTTTTCTATTTTTTAACAATCTCTACCACCACACATTTAAGTATTTTTATCTCTTTTAACTTGTCGCATTTTTAACCCTTCCAAATTTTCTCTTTTAACTTATTGCATTTTTTCTATTTTTTAACAATCTCTACCACCACACATTTAAGTATTTTTATCTCTTTTAACTTATCGCATTTTAACCCTTCCAAATTTTCTCTTTTAACACACGTTTTTTTCTATTTTTTCGCAATCTCTACCACACATTTAAGTATTTTTATCTCTTTTAACCATCGCATTTAACCCTTCCAAATTTTTCTCTTTTAACTGCGTTTTTCTATATTTTTTAACAATCTCTACCACCACACATTTAAGTATTTTATCTTCCTTGTCGCATTTTTAACCACTTCCAAATTTTCTTTTGTATACGTTTTCTGTTTTTTAGCAATCTTACCACCACACATTTAAGTATTTTTATCTCTTTTAACCCATCGCATTTTAACCCAAATTTTCTCTTTTAACAACCACACGTTTTTCTATTTTTTAACAATCTCTACTACCACACATTTAAGTATTTTTTATCTCTTCTAACCCATCGCATTTTAACCCTTCCAAATTTTCTCTTTTAACCTTCACCGTTTTTCTGTTTTAACAATCTCTACCACCACACATTTAAGTATTTTTATCTCTTAACCCATCGCATTTTAACCCTTCCAAATTTTCTCTTTTATACCTTCACGTTTTTTTCTATTTTTTAGCAATCTCTACCACACATTTAAGTATTTTTATCTCTTTTAACTTGTCCGCATTTTTAACCCTTCCAAATTTTCTCTTTTAACCTTCACACGTTTTTCTATTTTTTAACAATCTCTACCACCACACGTTTAAGTATTTTTATCTCTTCTAACCCATCGCATTTTAACCCTTCCAAATTTTCTCTTTTAACCATCTCTCTGCGATCTGATATTTCTCTTTTTCTGTCTTTTAATCATCTCTTTTTATCTTTTCTTTTATCCTTTTCTTTTTTTCTCACCCTAACCATCTTTCAATAGAGAGAGGTTAAAACTGTGAGGATTAAAAGAAGTTTAAACAGAGAAGAGAGATGGTTACAAAAGAGAGATTAAAATAGTGTTGAAGAGAAATGGTTAAAAAAGAGGAGGATAAAAGAGAGAAAAGAAATGGTTAAAAAGAGAGCTTTAAAAGAGAAAGGATTTTTATCTGTTCTATCTGTTGTGGGATCTTCCTCCTTTTGTATATGATAATGGATTCGACCGAGTATACATATACTCCTGTCATAGAGAGAACAGCAGTTGAGAGTTGAAAATTGAGATTAATCATAGAGAATTCGTGTGAGTTATTGAAGAGTACTGGAACTGATATGTAAGTTACTGAGAGATAGCAAAGTTACACAGAGACTACCGCATCAGAAGTCAGATTAGGTCTTAGCTCCACTCAGCTAGAATAATATATATGGATATACTATTTTCAATGACTTCACTTCAAAACCTCAAATGGAATGACTATATTGAATCCATTGCCAAATCTGCTGCTATGAAAGTCGGCTCCCTGTGCAGGGCCCGGAAATTTTTCCCACCTGAATCTATTCTGCACATATACAAATCTACCATCCGCCCGTGTATTGAATATTGCTGCCATATCTGGTCGGGTGCCCCTGCTGCTCTCCTTGGGCTTCTTGACAAAATACAAAGGAGGATCTGTAACGTGGTTGATACTGACTTGGCAGACCGGCTGCAGCCGCTCTCTCACCGGCGTGATGTGGCTTCCCTGTGCTTCTTCTACAAGTACTTTCATGGCTACTGCTCCGATGAGCTTAGTTCACTGGTGCTGCCTAAGCACGAATTTACACGAGATACTAGATTAGCAACTAGGTCCCACCCTTTTACAGTTAAACAAATAAGATGTAACCGTAAATTCTACTCCAACAGCTTCTTTTCTCGCGCTTCCCGCCTGTGGAACTCCCTTCCACAAGTCTGCTTTCCCGACAGTTACAATCTCCAGGTGTTTAAATGTAGGGTCAATAGACACCTCCTATCACACTAACTCCCAACTATTCTCAGAACACTCTCATCTACCCAACCCTCATTCTCGGTATCCTTACCCGCCTATCACCCACCCTCTGACATTTCCTATATTTAATCAGCCTTTCTCCACTCTACGTAGCCCCCTGCACAGTAGTGGCAGTGACATGCCTTGCTCGGGGTGAAACGCTTATAAAAAAAAAAAAAAGACTTGTATATATTACTTCTTATTAATAGTATTCCTTGGTTTACTAACCTGTGTTCAAGTTTGTATATTATGTTTAATATAACCTACTTTTCTATTTCCATATCTGTTTTGTTGTTCATTATTTTGTGTGGTTCCTCACCCGGAATCCACAACACTATCTACAGTATTTACACTATTTGGATTATTGTCCTCATCTTTGTTGCAATTTGTACAACGTTTTGGCTGTTGTATGTTGTATTCTTCTTGCTAGAAATTTTAAGCCAAACACTTTATAACAATCACTGGGTTATATGAAGTCCATTCCTTGCATAGTAATGCCTCTTTTGGAAGTAAAAACACTGTACGTTATTTGTTTACCACTGCTGTAGCCTGGTATTGAACTCACAACTCTTTGGATCAAGTCACAAAAAAAAATAACAAACATCTATATCCACTGGGCTATGTGACCTTAAGGACAAGGACAATTGAATTTTTGGGATTTATAATGTCCAGCAACCCTCCTCTATCTTTTAACCTCTCTCTTCAGATCACTCTTTTTATCATGTCTCTACCTTATCACTTTTATCCATTTCTATATCTCTTCCTTTTAACCTTCTCTCTCCTCTCTCTCTCTCCCTCTCTCTCTCTCTGTTTCTCTGTCTCTCTTCTTCTCTCTTGTAATCGTTTGTCATTATTTTAAACCCTATCTCTTCTCTTTTTTCACTGTCTCTAACTTCTGACTTTTATCCATTTATCTATCTCTTTCTTTTAATCTTCTCCCTTCTCCTCTCTTTCTCTCTCTGTCTCTCTCTGTCTCTCTTCTTCTCTCTTTTAATCATTTCTCATTATTTTAACCCTATCTCTTCTTCTCTCTTTTCACCATGTCTCTACCATATCACTTTCATCCATTTCTATATCTCTTTCTTTTAACCTTTTCTCTTCTACTTCTCTCTCTGTCTCTCTTCTTCTCTCTTGTAATCGTTTCTCATTATTTTAACCCTATCTCTTCTTTTCTCTTTTCACCATATCTTTATCATATCACTTTTATCCATTTCTATATCTTTTTCTTTTTGCCTTTTCTCTTCTCCTTCTCTCTCTGTCTCTCTTCTCTCTTTTAATAATTTCTGGTTATTCTAACCCTATCTCTTCTCTCTCTTCACCATGTCTCTACTTTATCACTTTTATCCATTTCTATATCTCTTTCTTTTAACCTTCTCTCTCCTCCTTCTCTTTCTCTCTCTCTCTCTCTCTCTCTCTCTCTCTCTCTCTGTCTCTCTTCTCTCTTTTAATCATTTCTGGTTATTCTAACCCTATCTCTTCTTCTCGCTTTTCACCATGTCTCTACTTTATCACTTTTATCCATTTCTATATCTCTTTCTTTTAACCTTCTCTCTCCTCCTTCTCTTTCTCTCTCTCTCTCTCTCTCTCTGTCTCTCTCTGTCTCTCTTCTTCTCTCTTTTAATCATTTCTGGTTATTCTAACCCTATCTCTTCTCTCTTTTCACCATGTCTCTACTTTATCACTTTTATCCATTTCTATATCTCTTTCTTTTAACCTTCTCTCTCCTCTCTTTCTCTCTCTCTCTCTCTCTCTCTATCTCTCTCTGTCTCTCTTCTTCTCTCTTTTAATCATTTCTGGTTATTCTAACCCTATCTCTTCTCGCTTTTCACCATGTCTCTACTGTTAACTTTACCAAGTTGTCTCCCTTGGACACTCTTCACAAAAGGGAGTTAGTTTTACCACCGAAAAACGGTGTACGGCACTTTCGAACGAGAGAGCGCGAACTGTACGCACGTGTATAATAAATCCTCTTTTTATCCCACTCCAGTTGTCTGTGTTCACCACCTTTTACATTGGTAGCAGAGCGTAAAAACAATGGCTTCTAGATACATTGCCCCACCAACATTAAACACGGACAAATACAATTCCTGGAAAAAGGAAATGCGAATTTGGGAATTAGCCACAAGTTTAGATGAAAGAAAACGGGCCCCTGTCGTACTTTTGTCCTTGGAAGGAAAAGCGAGAGAAGCGCTGCTGGAATTGGATATTACCTCACTAAATGCCGAAAATGGAATGGAGATGATATACCAAAAACTGGATACACTCTTTTTAGAAGACGCAAACCAGGCAGCATTTAAGGCTTACGAGGCGTTCGAAAGTCACAGAAGACAAAGCGGCATGGCGATAGATACCTTTTTAATTGAATTCGAACGTCATATTGCTAAATTAAAAGAATTCAATGTAATTCTGCCCGAGCCGGTCCTGGCGTACAGAGCTCTTAAAAGCGCAAACCTCACCCCAGAAAACGAACGGTTAATAAAAGCTACTGTTCGAGAACTGACACTTGGAGAAATGTCTAAACAATTAAAAAAAATACTCAATGACTTTCAAGCTCATTCCTCACCAAAAACTTCTCCGGTTGCGGTAAAAACCGAATCTGACATTATTTTCACGACGAGTGAGGAAACCTACTACACCAGTCGTGGTCGACGCCACGGTGATAAAAATTCTAGTCTCACCAGTCAAGGTACTGGCAGACGGGGTCGTAACCAGAACTCAACACACTACAACACCAAAAGAAATTCAAAACCTAAGTTTGAAAGTGACAACAGCAGGAGTTGTTTCAAGTGTGGATGTAAATACCACTGGATTCGCGACTGTCCGTATGACGAAACTGACAACAGTGAAAAGGGAGGCCATTTACTCGTCTCCAACATCGTTCTCATGAACGAGCGAGAACAATATGGCGGCATCAGCACGTTTTTAGGAGAGACACTCGGATCCGCTGTCTTGGATAGCGGCGCGTCTGGGACAGTTTGTGGAAAAAAATGGTACGAGTGTTTTCTGGAAACCCTACCAGAAAAACAAAAAATAAAAATTCGAGATGGAGGAAAGAGCTACAAGTTTGGTGATGGGAACACCATTAAATCCACCCACACAGCAACTTTACCATGTGTCATTGCTGGCATTGAAATCGGTATTGTCACTGACATTGTGGACGCTGACATACCGCTTTTGCTAAGCAAAAAGTCAATGAAAAGAGCCAGCACATGCCTCAATTTTGAGAATGACAGTGTCACCATGTTTGGAAAAAAAAATCCCACTGCAGTGTACTTCTTCAGGTCACTATCATATTCCCATAACAAGACCTCCACCAGATCGAGGTAAGTTCAAACACATTTTGTTTACCAAAGAAATTTTCCACAAAAATAGGCAAGAAAAAATAAAAATCGCCACCAAACTTCATAGGCAATTCAGTCATCCTAGTGGCAAAAAGCTATGTGACTTAGTCAGGAGCGCCGGAGTGAAAGACCCGCAATTCATTAAAATACTCAAGGAAATTCCCAATTCTTGTGAAATTTGCTTGAGGTACAAAAGGGTTGAACCCAAACCTGTTGTGGGGTTTTCACTGGGAACGTACTTTAATGAAAGCATTGCTATGGACATTAAAGAAATTAATGGAAACAAGGTACTACACCTTATTGACCATGGTACTAGATACAGTGCTGCAGTAAAAATTCCTGGTAAAGAGAGCTCCGATATTATTAGTGCTATTTTTAAAAATTGGATTACTTATTTTGGTACTCCTGGATTTATCCTCACTGACAATGGCAGAGAATTCAACAACCAGTCGTTTAGAGACATGGCACAAAATATGAACATTGTGGTTCGTACTACTGCTGCTGAAAGCCCATGGAGTAATGGGCTAAATGAAAGACACAATGGGATATTAGGGGAAATGGTGAAGAAAACCCTTGAAGAAACCAATTGCAGTTTTGAGGTGGCCCTCGCATGGGCAGTAAGTGCCAAGAATACACTTCAGAGTGTCCATGGATATAGTCCCAATCAACTCGTTTTCGGCAGAAATCCTAACCTACCTGGTTTTCTCAATGACAAACTCCCTGCACTAGAAGGTGTTTCCACCAGTGAAATCGTTGCAAATAACCTCAACGCTATGCATGCTGCCAGGAAACACTTCATAGCAAGTGAATCTTCAGAGAAGCTAAGACGAGCACTTCGCCACCAAGTTAGAACAGGTATCACACAATCTTATAAAAATGGAGATGCTGTTCTCTACAAAAGAAATTTGTGTGATAGATGGCTTGGGCCTGGAACTGTCATAGGATGGGAGAACAAACAAGTGCTTGTTAAACACGGTGGCACCTATGTAAGAGTACATCCGTCTCGTTTAGTTTCCTACCCTGGAACTTACCAGAATCACAATGAGGGTAACAACAAGGAATCGGGCATCCCACAAGAAGAGTCTGAAGAATTTTCAAGGATGTCAAACCTCGAAGAGAATATTTTAGATGAAGATTTGGAAGTTCCAGACATCAACGCCGAACAACGCTACACTGTGGAAACTCAAGACATAACAAATAAGCAGGACACCTCCACCAGGAAAGTCAGGCTTCCCAAACCTGGACAAATCATCAAATGCAAGCTTGCCAATGACACAGAATCAGACTGGAGGAAGTTAAATGTCATAAGTAGAGCAGGCAAAGCCACTGGTAAAAATAAACATTTAATGAATGTAGTTATGGAACAGGGTGAACCTTTTTGGTTGGACTTTGAACATGGGGTATCCGAATGGCAAACCAATGAGGCAGAAGAAAACAAAGAGGACCACAATTCTTGTAACGAAGAAAAAGTAATGATCACCTCTGCCAATGATAACCTGGAACTAGAGGAAGCAAGAAAAAAGGAACTTCAGAGCTGGATTAAAAATAAAGTTTATATCCAAGTACCTGATCAAGGCCAAGCAAAAATTTCCACCAGATGGATTTACACAAACAAAATTTCTGATGACAAGCAAACATACAAGGCCAGACTCGTTGCCCGAGGTTTTCAAGATAAAGATGCTGAGAACCTAAGAAATGATTCTCCCACATGCTCCAAAGAAGGTTTACGCCTAGCATTAGCCATAATGGCATCTAACCATTGGGTATGTAAATCCATGGATATTAAAACAGCATTTCTACAAAGCAAGAAATTGGATCGACTAGTCTATCTGGATCCTCCCAAAGAAGCCAATGTACCCCAGGGCTATATCTGGAAACTCTCCAAATGTGTATATGGCTTGACCGATGCCTCTAGGTCCTGGTATCTAACACTCAGGGAGGAATTAATGAAATCAGGAGCAATAGCTTCAAAATATGATCAGGCTATATTTACATGGCATTTCGAAAACAAACTGCAAGGTATAATTGCTACCCATGTGGATGATTTTTGCTTTGCAGGGTCAGAAATTTTTCACAGAAAAGTTATCAACGAAATCCGTCAAGTATTTGCAGTTAAATCTGAAGAAATTGCAGAGTTTCAGTACATAGGGTTAGACATCAAACAGAATGGTAAAAATATCAAACTCGGACAAAATGAGTATGTAAAGAAATTGAAATATATCCCAGTAGAAACAGGCAGGAATATTAACGACAAAATATCAACAGCAGAAATTACTGAAATCAGGCAAGTTATCGGCCAACTTAACTGGCTGGCTACCCAGACCAGACCTGATCTCAGCTACGATGTCAGTGCATTAAGTTCTATCCTCAAACGAAGCAATGTGGAATGTATAAAACATGCCAATAGAGTTGTTAAGAAAGCCAAGAAAGAAAAATCCCAGATAGACATTCCTGACTTAGGAAATCTTAACCATCTCAAGATTGTTGCCTATAGTGATGCTTCATTCGCTAACCTGACAGATGGAGGATCTCAAGGTGGTTATATAATCTTTTTGGTTGGGGATAACCACAAATATACGCCCATAACATGGCAGTCCAAACGCATCAGAAGAGTGGTCAAAAGTACACTTGCTGCTGAAACCCTAGCCATGGTTGACATGTCGGAGGCCTGTCTATTTTACAGGAAACTACTATTGGAAGTTCTCCAGTTGAAGGATGAACCTGAAAACATCAAAATAATCTGCAAAACAGATAATTCCTGCCTCTATGACTCTGTACATTCCTCCACACAAATATTAGACAAAAGGCTTCGCATCGAGATGGCTATTCTAAGAGAAATGCTGGAAAGAAAAGAAGTAGCAGAGTTCTCTTGGGTACCCACAAATAAACAAGTAGCTGACTGTTTAACCAAGAAGGGAGTCCCTTCATTTAAGATACTTGAGTTTGTATCTGAACCTAAAGAAACTGATATTTAAAACAATATTTTTTTTCTTTCTTTTTCAGTCGCCATCTAAAAGATAAGAAAAAGGGGGAAGAATTGTTAACTTTACCAAGTTGTCTCCCTTGGACACTCTTCACAAAAGGGAGTTAGTTTTACCACCGAAAAACGGTGTACGGCACTTTCGAACGAGAGAGCGCGAACTGTACGCACGTGTATAATAAATCCTCTTTTTATCCCACTCCAGTTGTCTGTGTTCACCACCTTTTACATCTACCATATCACTTTTATCCATTTCTATATCTCTTTCTTTTAACCTTCTCTCTCCTGCTCCTCTTTCTCTCTCTCTCTCTCTCTCTCTCTCTTCTTCTTCTCACTTTTAATCTTTTCTCTTTATTTTAATTCCATCTGATCTTCTCTCTTTTCACCATGTCTCTAGCTTCTTTTATCTGTCTCTTTCGTTTAATCTTCTCTTTGCCCCTCTCTCTGACCATCTAGCTTTTTCTCTCCTTTAGCCATTTGTCTTTCTTTTTAACTCTCTCTCTTCTTCTCTTTTTTCACCATGTAACTACTTCCTGATTTTAAGCCATCTTCCTTTCATCTCTCTTCTCTCCAAGGTTTTTCACTTCTGGTACATTTTGGTTATAACCCCAGAATAGATATTTATTGCATTCTGATTTCACACCAGACTGTCAAAGGAAGACCAGATCCAAGTCTGACCTGAGATGACCTTAAGGGCAAAAATACATCATTTACCATCTCTTTTATCCTTCTCTTTTTTTAACCATCTCTCTTCTTCACTGTTTTAAACTTTTCCCTTCTAGCCATCTCTCTTTTTTAATCTTCTTAATTTTAATCTCTCCTCTCTTTTGAAATTCTCTTTTTAAACCATTTCTCTTCTCCTTTCTGTTAACCTTCTCTTTTTCAATTATCTTTTATTTAAGCTTTTTTAACCTCTCTTTTCTTTTCTCTTATTTAACCTTTACTTTTAAAACCACCTCTTTAACCATCTCTTATTTAACCTTCACTTTAACCTCTCTCATCTTTTCTCTTTTAACCTCTTCTTTTGTAAACATCTCTCTTTTCTTTCTTTTAACCTTCTCTTTTGTAAACATCTCTCTTTTCTTTCTTTTAACCTTCTCTTTTGTAAACATCTCTCTTTTCTTTCTTTTAACCTTCTCTTTTGTAAACATCTCTCTTTTCTTTCTTTTAACCTTCTCTTTTGCAAACATCTCTCTTTTCTTTCTTTTAACTTTCTTTTTAACCATCTCTTATTTAACCTTCTCCTTAACGTATAGGGATTAAATAAAAATACGAAATAAATAAAAATACGAAATAAAATAAAAGTACGAAATAAAATAAGGAGTCCTCTGGCAGGAAAGACAATTAACACATGCACAAAAAGAGAGGCCTCCTGGTGCCCAAAATAAACTCAATCTCTTTCTCTGTTCGACTTTGGATGGTAAAGACATGCCAAACTGTTCGGGAAGGAATTTCCCCAACAAGAGGTCATAGGAACCAAAAATAAAATCAGTGTCCAAACTGTCCCTCTAGTGTCTCTGTATCTTTCCTTTTCTCTTTGCCTATTTATTTCAGTGGCGAAAGCTATTCAACAAGTTTTGGATGTTTAGGCGAAAGAACCAACCCAGTAGTAATAGCCATAACATTCCATAAACCTCTCTCATCTTTTCTTTTTTAATCTTCTCTTTTGTAAACATCTCTCTTTTCTCTCTTTTAACCATCTTTTTTAACCATCTCTTATTTAATCTTCTCTTTAACCTCTCTCATCTTCTCTCTTTTAACCTTCTTTTTTTTTAACCATCTCTCTTCTCCTCTTTTTAACCTTTTCTTTTTTAACCACATTTTCTTCCCTTTTTTTTTTTAACTTTCTTATCTTCAGTGCTGATCCCAGAGAAGGATTGACATATTTCAGACATCACAGACAAAATTGTAAGAATATGAGACCAATGGAGTCATGCAACATAGACTGGCCAAGAGGAAATGTTGATGACAGGAATTGAATATTGAAGGAACATTAAGGAACAGTGAATATACTACTGATCAAGTTTAATTTTTTTTTTTTTTTTTTTTTAATCATTTCACCCCAAGCAAGGCAGAAACGCCACTGATGTGCAGGGGGTTACATAAATGTAGAAAGATTAATTAGAAAAGAGTGAGGAGTACAAGCTAGTTAGAAAGGAACAGTAGAAAGCTGAGAAAGCAGGTGCAGTGACACATACATGGGCGGAGAGAAAGTGAAGATTATACAGAAGACAAATATTGCCAATAGCTACAAGGAAAAATAAGTAGTGAAGAGGCATAACCATCTATGCCTGTATTATTATCATAAAAAACAAATCTGAGGTAGAAAATTTACAAAAATAAGATTCTTAACAGAGGAGTGACATGAATTTACTATAGTTATACTATCTCGTTAAGATCTTTGCAAACATGGAAATTGATCTTGGCATATTTGTTAAACGGGTTTAGATTTAAACTAGAAAGATTAATTAGTTACTCTTTCCAGAAATGTCACAATTACAAAAATTAGAGTTTATGCCAAATAAAGAAAAGTATCTTGTGGTGATACCGAGCAAAACGAGGGACCGGATGTTTGCCCTCGGAGGTGCAGAAAGCAAATGACCAAAACTGGTCTCTTGGTATCACCACAATCTCATATCATTTGTTAAATGATAACAATAATAATGGTTGTTTCCTTATAAAAGAACATCACAGATTTATTCACAGAGCAGCCAGTGGTACTCCAATTATAATTTCCTGCACTGCCTGCTCATTGACCTGGGATCAAAGTGTAGTATCTGTTCATCTAAGCTCTCATGATAATGTCAATATTAGACATTTCCTTATAAGGAAGCATTCATCATTCATTGACTGAGCTGCTAGTGATGCAGGAGTCATGCCTTTCTTCACTTGTAGGGATTAAATAAAAATACGAAATAAAATAAAAAAAACAAGAAATAAAATAAAAATACAAAATAAAATAAAAACTACAAAATAAAATAAAAATACAAAATAAAATATAAAAAATACAAAATAAAATAAAAACTACAAAATAAAATAAAAATACAAAATAAAATATAAAAAATACAAAATAAAATAAAAACTACAAAATAAAATAAAAATACAAAATAAAAGTACGAAATAAAATAAACATAAAAATTTCCCAGGAGTCCTCTGACAGGAAAGTCAATTGATGCATGCACAAAAAGAGAGGCCTCCTGGTGCCAAAAATAAACTTGACCTCTTTCTCTGTTGGACTTTGGATGGTAAAGACGTGCCAAACTGTTCGGGAAGGAATTTCCCCAACAAGAGGTAGTTGGAACCGAAAATAAAATTAGTGTCCAAACTATTCCTCTAGTGTGTCTGTATCTTTTCTTTTCTCTTTGCCTATTTATTTCAGCGGCGAAAGCCATTCAACAAGTTTTGGATGTTTAGGTGAAAGAACCAACTCAGCAGTAATAGCCATAACATTCCATCCACTCCTTGCTCAATGTTCTGATACTAAAGTCTAGTATCTGTTCTTCTTATGTCTCATGGTAATGGTAATATAAGGTATCTAAACATTTATAAATGAAACTTTGTCTGTGTGTGTGTGTATGTGTCTGTGTGTGTGTGTGTGTGTGTCCATTACCTATAGACTCCGAAATAGCTGAACCGATTTTCTTGAAAATTTACACAGTTGTACTATAAGCATCTGTTAGTGTTCTTAGCTAGGTTTTGTGTCGAGGTACCCACGATAAATATTGAAAATTGAGAATCGAAAAAATCAGGTTATAGAAGGAGTGGTCTGATTTAAATCAAATTTGATACACTCTTAGACAAAGACATGAGAAATGATATTCAGAAGTTTCAAGGTTGCAGTTCTTACAATAGTGCGGAAAATTGATAATATATATATATATATATATAAAAGTCAAAATGTTTGTGTGTGTGTGTCTGTTTATCTGCCTGTATGTCTGTATTTTTTTCAGCCCTTTTATTTTAGTATTTGATTCGGGTTTGGCTCTAAGTAGATATAATTGTAGTTCTTAATCTCAGCCATGATACCATTTACTCAGAGGACTTATTTAGCCTTCAAAATTCAGTTTACACCGAAAAAAACTATTTGATATCGATACCAGAAAATCAAAATTTGACTTACATCCATTCATTTTTCTTTCAGTCTACAGTTTAGCTTTAACTGGAAACATCTATTGCTTTTAAGTCTTTTGTGCCAGCGTCCAAAGAGTCTGAGCTCCAGGACCATGGATTAGTTTTAAAGCTATCATTACACCCGAGCAACGCCGGGCTATACTGCTAATTTCCCTATAAGGAAGCATTCACTGACTGAGCTGCCAGTGATGAACTTGTTATACTTTTCTTTACTCAATGTCCATCATTCTGAGATAAAAGTGTAGTAACTGTTCTTCCCTTCTTTCAGAGTAATGGTAACATTAGGAGCTTCCTTATATGAAAACATTCATCTTTCATTGACTGAGATGCCAATACTTCCCAATTTACCCTTTTCTTTACTCCCTGTGCATTAGTCTTAGACCAAAGTGTAGTATCTGTTCTTCTCATTTCTCATGGTATTGGTAATATAAGGTGTTTTCTTATAAGGAAGCATTCATTATTCATTAACTAGGCAGCTAGTGATACTAGCGATACTTTTTTTTTCACTCCCTGCTTCTTGGTCTGGTACCAATGCATAGTATCTGTTCTCATATCTTATGATGATGGGATTAGAAGTTTCCTTATAAGGGAGCATTCATCATTCATTGACTGAGCAGACAGTACTACTTGAGTTATGCTTTTTTTGACTCCCTGCTCATAGTTCACGGACCAAAGTGTAGTATCTGTTCTTCTTCTCCCTCATTGTAATGGTAACTTTAGATGTTTCCTGATAAGGTAGCTTTCATCATTCATTGAGCTGAGCTGAAAGTGCTATACAAGTTACACTTTCCTTCACTTCCTGCTCATTGGTCTAAGACCATTGTTTAGTCTCTTTTCTTCTTATAGTAATAGTAATATTAGCCATTTTCTTATAAGGAAACATTTATCATTCATTCACTGAACCACCAGTTATACACAAGTGTAATATCTGTTGTCTTTACCTTTAATGGTAATGATAATGTTAGCCATTTTCTTATAAAGAAATAATTGTACTCCTTGATCAAACAGTCTATTCTACATGAGTTAGATTTTATAACACTTTCTGGTCATTCGACTTGGATCAAAGTATAGTATCTGTTTTTTGTGTAGAAAAATTCTGTCTTCAGGCAGAATACATTAAATGAATAAAAGATGCCTTATCCAAAAGATTCCAACTGTGACAACACCTCTCTCATCTAAACTTATATATAAATGGAACTTGTCTGAGTGTGTGTATGTGTGTGTGTCTGTTACCTATAGACTCCGAAATGGCTGAACCGAGTTTCTTGAAAATTTACACAGTTGTACTACAAGTGTCTGCGAGTGTTCTTAGCTAGGTTTTGTGTCAAGGTACCCTCGATAAATATCAAAAATTGATAATAGAAAAAATCAGGTTATAGAAGGAGTGGTCCGATTTTAATCAAATTTGATACACTCATAGACAAAAACATAAGAAATGATATTCAGAAGTTTCAAGGTTGCAGTTCTTACAATAGTGCAGAAAATTGATAATATCTCCGATATCGGGAATCGATATCCCTGATATTTTATCGAATCTGATCAAAAACCGATATTCAGTCATCAATATGGCTCATTTTCTCCAATTTTAATCCCGATGGGTATGGTAAGTTTTCATGGACTTACTTAGGTTAGTATATTCTTGGATGACTTATTTAACTCCGATATTGGAAATCGATACTCCGATATCCTACCGGGTCTGATCAAAATCAGTTTTTCAGCCTTTTTATTTTAGTTTTTACTTCAGGTTTGGCTCTAAGTAGGTATAATTGTAGTTCTTAATCTCAGCCATGATATCATTTACTCAGAGGAGATATTTAGCCTTCAAAATTCAGTTTACGATGAACAAAATTTATTTGATATCGATACCAGGAAACCAAAATTTGACTTACATCCATTCATTTTTCTTTCAGTCTATGATTTAGTTTTAACTGGAAACAACTATTGCTTTTTAGTCTTTTGTGCCAATATCCAAAGAGTCTGAGCTCCAGGACCATGGATTAGTTTTAAAGCTTTTATTACACCCGAGCAATGCCGGGCTATACTGCTAATTACATATAAATATTATGGAGCTGGGGTAATATTGATACCAGCATGATGTTCTCTTTTTTTTCTGATAATAATCATCATTATCTTATTAGGATACTCAGTATTCATTGTCTGATCAGCCAGTGGTAGAAATTTTATAATATTTCAATTAAAACAATTTTTTCAAGAAAATATGTTTCTCAGTTAGAGTGAATAGTATTAAACTTTCCAGTATTAAGAGAGGCTTCCTTTCTGTCCTATTGTTTAAAAGACAATATCATCAAAGATGAAGGAAAAATTTGAAGCAACTGAAATGTGGTTCTACAGAAGGATGCTGCAAATATCATGGATCGAGCATGTGAGCAATGATGAGGTTTTGGAAATGATGGAAACGAAAAGGAAATAAATACTGAGCATCAGAAAGAGACAGCTGAAGTTCCTGGGACATGCAATGAGGAAAGAGGGCTTGGAGAACCTGATACTAACAGGCCAGATAAAGGGAAAAAGAGAGAGGAGAAAGCAACAAATAACATATTTGAAGGACCTAATCAATTGGATGATGGAAAGAGGTTTGCACGGTGTAAAAGGAGAAGGTGTGCTAAGAGCCACCAGGGTTAGGGAGATGTGGAAAACCATGATCGCCTACATCCTGAAAGAACAGAGTACAGAGAAGAAGAAGATGTATGCCAGCTGTTTATAAGAAATTATAATGTAGATATAAAATGGGGGATCAATTCTATATTTTAATCAATATATAAATTGGTCCCTCATTTTGTAGCCATGCTAGTTCCTATACATTTATATTCTAGATTTATGTGCTTGTGCTAGGGAATGGCAGAGTGGGGTTTGGGTGGTGTAACAGGAAAAGGCGTGCTAAGAGCCACCAGAGATAAGGAAATGTGGAAAGCCACGATCGCCTATGTCCTGAAAGGACAGCGTACAAAGAAGAAGAAGAAGAATTTGAAGCATCAATTTCTTGTTTATCCTATTGTTTTCTCTTTGAGTCAAAACTTAATTAAAGATAAAACCTATTGTAACTTTAGGTAAGAAAAACTGAATATTATTTATTATTGGGATTTTTTGGCTTCGCTAATGCTATGTGATATCTGTCATTCTGTATGGAAATGAATGCTGGACCATCTCATCAAAGATGAAGAAGAGGCTTGAGGCAGCAGAAATGTGGTTTTACAGAAGGATAGACAGATAGATAATGAAGAGTGATGGATTGCTACATGATATCTGTCCTTCTGTATGGAAGTGAATACTGGATGATCTCTTCAAAGATGAAGGAGAGGCTTGAGGCAGCAGAAATGTGGTTTTACAGAAGGATGCTGAGGATACCATAGACGGATTGAAGTGAATGCTGGACGATCTCATCAAGGATAATGGAGAGGCTCGAGGAAGCAGAAATGTTGTTTTACAGAAGGATAGACAGATAGATAGATAGATAATGAAGAGTACTGGATTGCTACGTGACATCTGTCCTTCTGTCTGGAAGTGAATGCTGGATGATCTCATGAAAGATGGAGAAGAGGCTTGAGGCACCAGAAATGTGGTTTTACAGAAGGATATATAGATAGATAGATAGATAGATAGATAGATAGATAGATAGATAGATAATGAAGAGTGCTGGATTGCTGCATGATATCTGTCCTTCTGTATGAAAGTGAATGCTGGACGATCTCATCAAAGATGAAGGAGAGGATTGAGGCAACAGAAATGTGGTTTTACGGAAGGATGCTGAGGATATGATGGACAGAGCACATGTGCAACAATGTGGTGTTGGAAAGGATGCAAACAATAAAACTCATACTAAATATCAGGAAGAGACAAATGAGGTTACTGGGACATATAATGTGGAAGAAAGGCCTGAAGAACTTAATACTCACAGGTTGGATAAAGGGAAGGAGAGACAGGGGAAAGCAGTACAAGACGTACTTGTTAGGTCTGAGCAAATGGTTGTTGAAGCGAGGCTTAGAAGAGATACCAAGAGAAAAAACATTGAGAGCAACAACAGACACAGCCAAGTGGAAGTTCATGATTGCCTACATCTAAAAAGGACATGGCACATGAAGAAGAAATGTGTGATACAGAGATTTTCAAACAGTAGGTTGCAAATTCCTATTGCACTAGACTGGTTCTCAACTAAGGCTATAGAACGCAGTCCGTCTTGCTGTTTACTCATAGCTTGGGGTAAAAGAGATAGATTCATACTTTTCCCAAAGGTATTAGCATGTAAATGAATGTAATAAACTCGACTGGAATTCAAACTCAGCTCTTTGATTCATCAATTTGAACTGCTATCCTTTACTCTACCATACCTTCCAATCATTTAGTGATACAAGCGTTACTAATTAACTCATAACTGGAGAAGAAAAAGTGGATTCATACCTTTCCTAAAGATATTTTTCACATAAGTAAATATAATGAACCCTCAGTGGGAATATCATAGGATTAACAATTTTGAGCCATAATCACTTATACCACTTGCCCATCCAAGCTTACAGCACCTGGTCCTCCAAAGCAGTCACTCATCTGGCTACTGACCAGGTTCAACATTACTTAACTCCAATTTCCAATTCTAAGCCATTATCCATTACACCACCTGCAGAACCAAGCTTACAGTACCTGGTATTCCAAAGCAGTCACTCATCTAGCTACTGACCAGGTTCAACATTACTTAACTCCAATTTCCAATTCTAAGTCATTAGACATTACACCACTTGCACATCCAAGCTTACAGCACCTGGTATTCCTAAGCGGTCACCCATCTAGGTACTGACCAGGTTCAACATTACTTAACTCCAATTTCCAATTCTAAGTCATTATCCATTACACCACTTGCACATCCAAGCTTACAGCACCTGGTCCTCCAAAGCAGTCACTCATCTAGCTACTGACCAGGTTCAACATTACTTAACTCCAATTTCCAATTCTAAGTCATTATCCATTACACCACCCGCAGAACCAAGCTTACAGTACCTGGTATTCCAAAGCAGTCACTCATCTAGCTACTGACCAGGTTCAACATTACTTAACTCCAATTTCCAATTCTAAGTCATTAGACATTACACCACTTGCACATCCAAGCTTACAGCACCTGGTATTCCTAAGCAGTCACCCATCTAGGTACTGACCAGGTTCAACATTACTTAACTCCAATTTCCAATTCTAAGTCATTATCCATTACACCACTTGCACATCCAAGCTTACAGCACCTGGTCCTCCAAAGCAGTCACTCATCTAGCTACTGACCAGGTTCAACATTGCTTAACTCCAATTTCCAATTCTAAGTCATTATCCATTACACCACTTGCACATCCAAGCTTACAGCACCTGGTCCTCCAAAGCAGTCACTCATCTAGCTACTGACCAGGTTCAACATTACTTAACTCCAATTTCCAATTCTAAGTCATTATGCATTACACCACTTGCAAATCCAAGCTTACAGCACCTGGTCCTCCAAAGCAGTCACTCATCTAGCTACTGACCAGGTTCAACATTACTTAACTCCAATTTCCAATTCTTAGTCATTATCCATTACACCACTTGCAAATCCAAGCTTACAGCACATGGTATTACCAAGTGGTCACCCAATTAGTTACTGACCTGGTATGATGTTGCTTAACTTGGGTGATATGAAATAGATTGAAAAATGTTGTAACGGTGATTTTTAGCAGTATTTTATATAATAAGGAATAAATTTCCATTTGAATATTTAACTAAGAACAAAACTGGATGTATTTCTTTGCTTTTTCCTCCAATAGAAGCAAAGAGAGAAAGAAATTATTAAGACGCTTTTGTTAATTCTTTACCATTTCTTAAGACTGTTTTCCCTTCATTTGTTTCCCTGTGAAATTTGACAAATTTAAGTTCATTTTAAGCACATTTAATGAAAATGTCGATGTTGGAACTGCCTGAAATGGTGATGTCTTTGGTTAAGAGATTTAGCACAAAAGAATTAATACCTTATATCCGTCAACAGGAAGGAAAAAAGGCAGATGAGGAAAATTGGAAATTATTTTGCCAGAGGCTAAAATAGAGGAATGATGAAAAAAATAAAAAATAAAAAAATAAATGGAGCAAGAAAAGTAAAGAGAACGTCTAATAGAACAAAGAACAAGAAAAAAAAGAAAGAAAAAGAAAATATATTTTTAACAAAGTAAAAAGCATACAATAAAGTAAGAAAGAAAAAAGAAAAAAAACAGAAGGAAAATGTATTAAAAATAGCCAATAAAATCAAAGAAAGAAAGAAAATATTGTAGAAAGAAAATGTCAACAAAAACAAATAAACAAAAGGAATAAATTAAAACATAAAAGCAAAAATGAAAAAGCAAAAACAGTAAAGAAGAAAATTTGTTTAAATAAAAACTCAACTGAAAGAAAGAAAAGTGGAAAATATTGATAAACAAAGTAATGTCTAAGAATTGAAAAAAAAACAAAGTAAGAAGGAAAACGTAGACAATATTGCAAAATAAACAAATAAAATATTAAGAAAGAAAAAGAATTAATGAAAAATAAAAGCAAAAAACAAAATAAAGAAAATATTTAAATGAAATGGTATAAAAAAGAAAGAAAGAAAAGAAGAGGAAAAAGAAAGATTTAATAAGCAAAAAAAACAAATAAAAAAATAGCAAGTACAAAATGGAAGGAAAGAATTAAAGCTAAGAATTGAAAGAGAAAGCAAAATTTTTTAAAAATCATGGATATTCAAAGAAAAAAAGAAAGAAAGAAAGAAAGCAGGAAAAGGAAGTGAAAAAAAGAAAATGTAAGATAAAAATACCGTTAAAAAGACCAATCGATCAAGGCTGATATTTCCACCTCTTTCTACCACTCACCCTACTGCCTCCCACTCCTGGAAAAATCTCATAACTATGTGAACGAATATTGATGACTCTCTGCAATCAATGGAGCCAAATGGAAAAAATTATTTCAGAGCAAAAAAAGAAATTATATTCTGTAGATGCAATGATAAAAAGATCAGAGAAGGAAATATATTTTTAAAAATATGTTTCAAATAAATAAACATAAAATTCCAATTTTTTTTTCAAATGTCAGCAGACAAATTATAAAATGAAGAAAGAAAAAAAAGAAAAGACAGAAAGAAAAGCAGCAAGAGTGAAAGAGAAACAGGGAGAAATTTGAATTACAAAAGAGCAGACTTCTTCTTTTTCTATGTGCCCAGTTCTTTCAGGACGTAGGCGATCATGGCTTTCCACATCTCCCTAACCCTGGTGGCACTTAGCACGGCTTCTCCTGTCACACCACCCAAACCTGGCTCTACCATCCACTAGCTCAAGCCCATAAATCTAGAATATAAATATATAGAAATTAGTAGGGCCACAAAATGGGTGATCAGTTTATGTATTGATTATAATATAGATTTGATCCCCCACTTTATACCCACATTATAATTTCTTATAAACAGTTGGCATATATATTCTTCTTCTATGTGCCCTGTCTCTTCAGGACGTAGGCAATCATGGCTTATCATGGCTTTCCACATCTCCCTATCCCTGGTGGCTCTTAGCACCCCTTCTCCTTTTACACCATGCAATCCTCATTCAATCATCCAATTGATTAAGTCCTTCAAATATGTTATTTGCTGCTTCCCCTCTTTCTTTTTCCCTCTACCTGGCCTGTTAGTATCAGGTTCTCCAAGCCCTCTTTCCTCATTGCATGTCCCAGGAACTGCAGCTGTCTCTTTCTGATGCTCAGTATTTATTTCCTTTTCGTTTCCATCATTTCCAAAACCTCATCATTGCTCACATGCTTGATCCATGATATTTGCAGCATCCTTCTGTAGAACCACATTTCAGTTGCTTCAAGTTTTTCCTTCATCTTTGATGATATTGTCTTTCAAACAAAAGGCCATCGTGGTTCTCCACGTCTCCCTATCCCTTGTGGCTCTTAGTATGTTTGCTCCTGTTAAACCTCACAATCCCTGTTACGTCATCCACCTGATCAGGCCCTGCAAATATGTTATCCATTGCCTTCCTCTGTCTCTTTTTCCTTCTATCTGGCCAGTCAGTATCAGGTCCTCCAAGCTCTCCTTCCTTATTGCATGTCCCAGGAACTTCAGTTGTCTCTCCCTGATGCTCAGTATTAATTTCCTTTTTGTTGCCATTCTTTTCAACACTTCATCGTTGCTTGCATGCTCATTCCATGATACCCACAGCATCCTTCTGTAGAACCACATTTCTGCTGCCTCAGGCAGAAAATACAATTAAGCAGACACAGATCTTTAATCTTACATGATGATTTCAATTTCTGTGCTGATGACATTTCTACTACTAACAGCATTCCAGGTTTCATGATTGTGGATTAAAAATGAAAATCTTGTATTAAATCTTAATCTTTTTCCCTCTATCTGACCTGTCAGTGTCAGGTTCTCCAAGCCCTATTTCCTCATTGCATGTCCCAGGAACTTCAGTTATCTCTTCCTGATGCTCACTATTAATTTTCTTTTTGTTGCCATTCTTTCTAGCACTTCATCATTGCTCACATGCTCGGTCCATGATATCCGTAGCATCCTTCTGTAGAACCACATTTCAGTTGCTTCAAGTTTTCCTTCATCTTTGATGATATTGTTCAGCATTAACTGCCATATTGAAAAATATTCATTTGGGTTGAATGACTACCCCCTTCCCCATGTATATCCCCACCAACTCGAGAGGATCTACTTTTTCTTCTTCTATATGCCCTGTCCTTTCAGGGTGTAGGCGATCATGGCTTTTCACGTCTCTCTATACCTGGAGGCTCTTAGTATGTTTTTTCCTGTTACACCTCACAACCCCCGTTCCGTCATCCACCTGATCAGGTTCTTCAAATGTTGTCTGCTGCCTTCTTCTGTCTCTTTTTCCTTCTATCTGGCCTGTTAGTATCAGGTTCTCCAAGCCCTCCTTCCTCATTGCATGTTCCAGGAACTTCAGTTGTCTCCTCCTTATGCTCACTATTAATTTTCTTTTTGTTGCCATTCTTTCTAGCACCTCATCATTGCTCAAATGCTCGGTCCATGATATCTGCAGCATCCTTCTGTAGAAACACATTTCCACTGCTTCAAGTTTTGTCCTCATTTTCGATGATATTGTCCAGCATAAGAGCAGACACAAAGTGAAAAAAAAAGGAAGGAAGGTACAAGAGAATGAGGGGAAAAAAGGTAGTGAAATGAGAAAAAACAGAGAGAAAAAAAAGGAAGGTACAAGAGAATGAGGGAAAAAACAGAGAGAGAAAAAGGGAGTTGAGAGAAATGGGAGAAAGAGAAAGAAATAAAAAAGGAATGAAGTGAAAAACAGTGAAGGAATAAGAGTAAAAAAGAGAAAGAAAATTGAAAGGGAAGCAAAAATGAGAGAGAAATGGGAAAAATTGAAAAAGAAGGAAATAATAACAGAGAAAGAGAGAAAGAAAAAGTGCAAATAAGGGAAACCATGACAACGAAAAAGAGAATGAAAAAATGAAAAAGTGAAAAAGAGGTAAAAATGAGAGTGATGAAGAGAAAGAAAAATCAAAAAAGAAAGAAAGAAAGAATGAGAGAAAAACAAAAAAGGGAAAGAATGGGAGTGCGAAAGACAAAGAAAAATTAAAAAGGAAGGAAAGAAAAAGAGAGAGAATGAGAAAGAAAACTGAAAAAGAAAGAAAGAATAAAAGAGAAAAAAGAGAATGAAAAAGTCAAGAGGAGGAAATTCTTTCCCTTCTTTTGACTTTTTCATTCCCTTTTTAGAGATTGAGAAAGAAAAAGAAAAAATTGAAATGAAAGAAAGAATAAGAGAGAGAAAAAAAAAGAAAAATTGAAAAGAAAGATAGAATAAGAGAGAGAAAGTAAAAGAAAATTGAAAAGAAATAAAGAATAAAATAAAGAAAAATAAAAAGAAAAAAAGAAAAATTGAATAAGAGAGAGAAAGAAAAATTAAAAAGAAAAAAGAATAAGAGAGAGAAAGAAAAATTAAAAAAGAATGAAAAAATAAGGAGAGTAAGAAAAAGAACAATTGAAAAAGAAAGATAGAATAAGAGAGAAAGAAAAAGAAAAATTGAAAAAGAAAGAAAGAAAAAAGAGAGAAAGAAAAATTGAAAATGAATAATAGAATAAGAGAGAGAAAGAAAAAGAAAAATTGAGAAAGAAAGAATAAGAGAGAGAAACAAAAAGAAAAATAGAAAAGAAACAAAGAATAAGAGAGAATGAAAAACTGAAAATGCAGAAAAGAGAAAGGTAGGAGAAAGAAAAAGTGAAAAGGAAGGAAAGAATGAGAATATGAAAATCAGCAAAATTTAAAAAAGGAAGGAAAGAATAAAAGAGAGAAAGAGAAAGCTTAGAAGAGCACTAGGTCAAAATATGGAAAGATCTGAATAAGAAGACTGCTGCAAAATTCCAGGATTGTTAAAAAGAAAATGCGAAAGACAAAAAAAAATGAACAAAATATAAAGCAGAATATATTGGATGACATATAGAAACCCCCACATCCCCAGATTTTAAATGGGAAGCTGAACTATATGCTAAAATAAATGAACATATGAAAAATATTAACACTGTTGCTATCGAAAAACAATTCAAATTTTAAAATGTCAAAGTTGATGGTGAGGTTGATGGTGAGGTTAGTTGAGGGAAATATTCAGCACTCATTGGGATCAATTTAAAAGGTTTAACAGTTTTCTGTTCAATAAAACCCTTGTAGTTACTCAATAACATAAACGTGTCATTACTACACCCCTTACTTATTTGGTATTGTTAAACGATAGAAAATTAAAACTAATCTTTTTCTTTTTCATGTGCCGAGTCCATACAGAATGTAGGCAATCACTGACCTCCATTTGGCTCTGTCTCTTGTCGTTGCCAATAATTTTTCTCTTGGTATCTCTCCCAACTCCGCTCTGTCAACCATTTGCTCAGACTTAACAAATACATCTCATGCTGCTTTCCTCTGTCTTTTCTTCCATTTATCCAACCTGTGAGTATCAAGTTCTCCAGGCTCTCCTTCCTCATTATGTGTCCCAGGAACCTCATTTGTCTCTTCCTGATATTTATTATCAGTTTTCTTCTTGGTTGCATCCTTTTCAACACTTCATCGTTGCACACGTGCTCCATACATGGCATCCTCAGCATCCTTCTTTAAAACCACATTTCTGCTGCCTTCATCTTTGATGAGATCGTCCAGCATTCACTTCCATCCATCTATGGTATCCTTAGCATCCTTCTGTAAAACCACATTTCTGCTGCCCCAAACCTCTCCTTCATCTTTGATGAGATCGTCCAGCATTCACTTCCATACAGAAGAACAGATATCACATAGCAATCCAGCACTCTTTTCTTTGTTTCTAATGAGATTTTCCTGTCTTTCAGTATTCTGCTTAGCTTCTGAAATGCATCTTTGGCCATGCCAATGCATCTTTGGATCTCTTTCTGTCACATTTTCTATCCTCTGTCAAAATACTTCCCAGGTATTTGAATTTTTTTACTTGTTTTATTTTAGATTCTCCAATTTGCAGTTGACATTTTTGGGTCTTCTTTTTGCTGATGACCATACATTCAGTTTTCTGGAGGTTTATAATAATAATTCCAAAAATTTTAAAGAAAATATGTGGGTAGAGTACATTGATCTAATAGTTAAATTTAATGCTAAGAAGTGTTGGTCACTGTATTGGGCAAGGAAGTTTTTCTTGCCTGAATCCATTTTACACATATAAAAATCAACCATCCACCCACGCATTTAATACTGGTCAGGTGCCCCTGCTATTCATCTCAGGGTTCTTGACAAAATAAACCCAAAGGAGAATCTATAATGTAATTGATCTTGACAGAGATATGGCTTCCCTCTGTCTCTTCTAGAAATATTTTCACAGCTTCTGTGAAATTTACTTGAGCAACTAGACTAGCAACAAAGTCCCACCCTTTTACTGTCAAAATAGTCAAATGTAGCATCTTCATCTACTATAACAGCTTCTTTTCTCACACTTCTCATTTGAGGAACTCCCTTCTGCATATTTGCTTCCCTGATAACTCAGTTAAATACCATACGTGATACATGAAAGACTCGAAAGAGACATGACTGACTGGGCAGAAGATTTTCCCACAGCAGGTTGCCATTACTTTCTGTGGTAGACTGGTTGCAAACTAAGTTTGGAGAACCCAATCTGTCCTGATATTTAACAAATAGCTGGAGGGAACAGACAGATTAATACCTTTTCCAAGAGTATTTGGGCATAAGTGAATGCAACGAATTCAAATGGAATTCGAACTTGGCTCTCCGATTTCTCTTTCTGAGTCAATATCTACTGCACCACAACTACAATCTCAAAAAAATTTAAATGTAGCGTCAATTTCCATCTCTTATCTCCTTGACTCTCATCCTTTCTTATCCTTTCCCCGAAACTCTACTGTATCTTGTTCTTCTCACTTTTCACGCTACACTCACATAACTCTCTTCAAACCAGTATTCTCGTCCTTTTTTTACCCATTCTCTGATACCCACTGTAGCCTGTTCTTTCTATTCACTCTTATGTAACCTTTCACTTTCCTCTTAAATAGCCACCTGTGTACATGTGGTAGTAGTGCCTTGCTTGGGGTGAAATGATTAAAAAAAAAGACTATGTAAGGCTCATTGTCACTGATCTGTGAAAATCTTTTACCTACAAAACGTTTTTTTTACAGTAAGATTTACACTGTACAAGGTGTGGAGGTCACTGATGGTAGAGGATCATGCTAAGAGGCAGTTTATATGGATAGAAGGAGAAGATAAGTTAACCCTAGACTTGAAGGTTAAAATTAAAGTGATGAAGGGAAACATTCCTTCAGGAGTTGGTTCCCCAGAGCAGTGGTTCACAGGAAGAAACTGTTCAATTGAAACTGATTTTTCACTGAAGGAATGTGGGTGGCTTGCTACAATATAAGTAACATGGTGAGTCCTAGCTGTGAAGATTAAACCAGAATCTATTAAAATTAAACCTAAAAGTTTGAACCTGGTAGAACCGAGGATGAGAGGCTTGGCGCATCCTGGCTCTGGCAGGTTGAATATAATTTGTCATCCAAAAAGGACTCAGAAACACTTTTTGGACTCTGTTGAGGCTGGAAAGTGAGGACAGGGCAGCTCCCATCCAAATATGACAATAGTCCCTCCTTTTTTGGCCTAATCTGACTCTTGTAAAGGCAGAGGATAGCATGTGGAGTCAGCCACTTACTGACATGTCACAGGGAACAGGCTCTATTTCCTACAACTGAAAATGAATTGTACATAAGAGTTCCTTTCAAGCTCAAAGGCGAATTTATGTCTCAACAGTCTCTCAGGGATGTGTGTTGTGGTGCAATGGATATCACCTCGGTATGACGAATCGAGGAGCCATGTTCAAATTCCCCTTGAATTCCTTGCATTCACTTATGCACAAATATCATTGGGAAAGGCATCAATCGATCTCTTCCCTACAGTTATGGGTTAAATAATAGGACAGATTGGGTTCTATAACCTTGGCTAGCAACCAGTCTATTGCAATAAGTAATGACAACTTACTACGAAATAATCTTCTGCCCAGTCAGTCATATCTCTTTCGAGACATGATCGCCAAAAGTGTGTATAACGTATGGCACTTAAATGACTGACTGCATTTCTCAAGGCATTAAGCCTCCTCAAGGGAATATCTATTCATCATAACTGGGTGTAGTTCAGAATTCAGTTGGCAATGATGGAATGTAACTAATTTGGTTTTTGAGGCTTTGAATGTAACCAGCCAGTTTGTTTTCCACTGGAAAGTTAGTGCTAGTTCGGAAGAGATATCAGCTACTAATCTCTGATCATTAAGATTGTTAGAGGTGCACTCAGATATAGTCATATCATCAGATTTTGTTTTGGTTATTATGCTAAAAATATTTCTGACATTGTGCCAACTGAACTTCTTCAGATCTTTTATTGTTCTCTGTAACTGTATTAATATTTTTAACCAAACCCTGTAATTCACAGAGGTAAATTATTCCAGTTATTTTTTCCAGTTTTATTCATGTAAGTGTCAAGAACCTACATTGGCAGCAAGCCGCTCATGTACATATAGGAGGTGAACGCAGCGGGAATACAAAAATAGAAAGGGTTTTAAGACAAGGATGTGTTTTCTCACCGGATCTATTCAACTTATACAGCGAAACAATTCTGAGAGAAATAAAAGCCTTGCTAGGATTCATCAATGGCGGCCACACTTTCAACAATGTAAGATACACAGATGACACGGTGCTGATAACAGAAACGGAACAAAATGTATAGGACCGCCAACAAAAAGTAGAATGGGAAAGCGGAAAGAAAGAACTTCAAGAATACTGAATGTATGGTCATAAGCCAAAAGAAAACACAAAAATGCCAGGTTGGAAAAACAAGAATAAAACAATTAAAGAAATTTAAATACCCGGGAAGAGTTCTAACAGAGGACTGAAAGTGCAACACTGAAATCTGAAGACACATTAGCACAGCCAAAGACGCATTTCAAAAGCTAACCAGAGTACTAGAGACAGGAAGATTTTATTGGAGAGAAAGAAAAGAGGACTGAGCTACTATGTGATATCTATCCTTCTGTAAGGCGTGAATGTTGGACCATTTTCTCAAGGATGAAAGAGAGGCTTGAATCCAACATAACAAGGTTAGAACTTGAGCCTACATTAATTATTTTACTTTCCATGTCAATAGCTGCTAAAGCTTCCTATACAACCAAGATACTATTTACACTCCTTTCATTTACTCTCTATCTTAAGTTGCTCTTGAGCCTTGTACTGGGTGAAATTTAGTAAAACAAAAGTTTCAAGGAAAGCATGAAGTCTTGTTAGGAAAGACTTATTTTTCACTCTACAAACTCTTATTCCAACAGGCACAAAACTTGAAAGTCAATCAGTCAGTCAGTTAAGTGCCATATGTGATACACGTTTGGGTGATCATGTCTCGAAAGAGACATGACTGACTGGGCAGAAGATTATCTCGCAGTAGTTTGCCATTGCTTTCTGCGGTAGACTGGTTGCCGATTAAGGCTATAGAACCCAATCTGTCCTGCTATTTAACCCATAACTGGAAGGAAGAGATGGATTAATACCTTTCCCAAGGGTATTTGCGCGTAAGTGAATGCAATGAATTCAACTGGAATTTGAACTCGGCTCCCCGGTTTCTCGTTCCAAGCCAATATCTACTGTACCACATTGCTAAGCTTAAAACTAAAGAATGTATCTTGGTAGGGCATTTTTCGTGAAAATATCAATAAACCTACATGGTTTCATCTGTGAGAAAGATGTTATCAGGTAGAAAATAATTCATCACCCAAAAGGTTTCATAAATGCTTTTGAACTTTACCCCAACTGGAAAGTTCCAGTCCACGTATGACCACAGTGCTTCATTTCTGGTCTAACCTGACTATTGTGATGGTAAACCATTGCAGGAGAAGTAAGCTACTTACTTAATCATGAATTCAGTGCATTACCACAGATTTTATATTAGAATATATCTCCTTAAAATACTCTATTTCCTGCCAGAACATTCCCTGCTACTTCCACAGAGTTGAATCACCCTCATTTCCCACATATTCAAAATCTAAGCAGAAATTCTACTCAGATATCCTTTCTCAACAACGGCTACATTGTGAAACAGACTCCCACATAGATGCTTCCAGGAATACTACAATCCTAACCACTTCATGTCAAGGTTCAATGGTTACCTGTCCTACTTATCCACATAATCTACCTATCCAGCCATCTTCCCTTACATCCTTTCATTATCCTTTATTTTGAGTGGCTCTTGAACTTTGTGTTGAGGTGAACTTTAGTTAAGCAAATGTTTCAAGACAGTCATGAAGTCCCTGAGGAAATTGTCCAAAAATATTGCTTGCAGACAATATTTGTAAAAACATGCTGATATGTCCTGGAAATGGTTATTTATATTATTCAAAGTAGCTAAGTAGTTTTGGCAAATGTAACCAGGTAGAGCAATCTAGCAAGTAGTTGTAATGGACAGGTACTCATCATAGTCATATGCAGTATGCTTAGGTGTAGGCTTATACAATAGGCATTCCAATGGGCATAGTTCTAGTTATCCATGCCTTAGTCTGTATTTATGGCTGACACTAGCCAATCATATTACTGTGAGGGGGAACCAAGGTGTATACATATTCATTACATCACATACCTTCAAAATTGGAGATAACTACATGTGTATATAAGGATATGTAGATAGAACATTTACTTCCTGACACTATTTCACTGGGTTTGAATCTTATCATGATCAATATGTCAGGAAGGTAACGTTTTGATATTATTCCCCTGATGAAAAGTTCTTAACATGTTATATTGTTGGAAGGTGCCTGAAAAGCATACCACAGGTTGATTCAAGTCCTCGTCAGGGAAATTAGATAGATGGAACTACCTGGAAGCCTTTGATGATTTTGCTAGCATGAAATCCCTTATCACTGTGACCAAGGATTTGAGCAATACTGGCACTGTCCAAACTTCTGGTCATGCAAGATTATGTGCTCACTTCCTGAAACTGTAACTAAGGTCATCTCTGCACAGTTGCAGCATCAGCCACAGATATGCTCTGTACTGAACAAAAATATATACGTCAAATTTTGATTTCCTGGTATCAATATCAAATAAGTTTTTTTGTCGTAAACTGAATTTTGAATGCTAAATAAGTCCTCTGAGTAAATGGTATCATGGCTGAGGCTAAGAACTACAATTATACCTACTTAGAGCCAAACCCAAAGCAAAAACTAAAATAAAAGGCTGAAAAAAATACAGACATACAGGCAGATAAACAGACATACACACAAACATCTTGCCTTTTATATATATATATATATTATCGATTTTCTGCACTATTATAAGAACTGCAACCTTGAAATTTCTGAATATCGTTTCTTATGCCTTTGCCTATGAGTGTATCAAATTTGATTTAAATCGGACCACTCTTTCTATAACCCGATTTTTTTGATTATCGATTTTCGATATTTATCGGGGGTACCTTGACACAAAATCTAGCTAAAAACACTCGCAAATGCTTATAGTACAACTGTGTAAATTTTCAAGAAAATCGGTTCAGCCACACACACACACACACACACACACACACACACACACACACAGAGACAAAGTTCCATTTATAAATAAGTTTAAATATATTTTTTGTTTTTTTTATTTGTATCACACCAAGCAAGGTGAGAATGCCACTGATGTGCAGGGGGCTACATAAGCATAAAAAAATAGATAGGAGAAAAGTAAAGAGAAAGCCAAACCAGTTAAGGATGGAAATACAGGTGTAATTACAGTTGCAAAGATGAAGAGAAAGGAGAAGATAAACAGGGTGGTGTAGAAAGGACTAGAGTCTAGTGGTTAAGAGATGGGTATTGATATTGAATTTAAATTTCTGGAGGTTGTAGCCATCAGGAAAGCAAGAATATGGAAGCAAGTTCCACAGGCGGAAGCGCGAGAAAAGAAGCTGCAGTAGTAGAATTGTCATCTTCATTTGGTTGATCTAACTGTGAATGGGTGGGACCAAGTTGCCCGTCTGGTTGCACATGTAAACACCTGTTGCAGGGGCATCAGCGACTTAAGTTCGTTGGAGCAGAAGCCATGAAAATATTTATAGAACAGAGGGAAGCCACATCCCGTCGGTGGGAAAGTGGCTGGAGTTGAGCTACATTACTGATTCTCCTTTGGAGCCTGTCAAAAACACTGAGATGAACAGCAGGTGCACCTGACCATATATGACAGCAGTATTCCATGCACAGATGGATGGTTGATTTGTATATATGCAGGATGAATTGCATGAGCAGGTGTTCTTAAACTAGCTGCCCTAGGAGATGTGTGTGCTCAAAAATAAGTAACAAGCCATTGAATCCATAGCAGCATCTACCATAGTAACTGTATCAGGTGAAAAAGTTTTTCTCAGCATAATCCATTTTGCCCATTCATAAAAGTTACCATTTGTCCATGCATTGAATGTTGTTGCCATATCTGGTTGGGTGCTTCTGCTATTCATCTTGAGGTTCTTGACAAAATCCAAAGGAGGATCTGCAACAGAGTTGATCCTGACTTGACAGCTTGCCTTCAGTCACTTTCTCACCGACAAGATGTGACTTCCCTCTGTCTTTTCTACAAATGTTTTCATGGCTTCTGCTCTGATGCGTTTACTCATGCTACTAGATTGGCATTTAGGTCCCACCCTTTTACTATCAAAACAGTCAAACATAACAACCACTTCAATTCCAACACTTTCTTTTCTTGCACTTCCTACCTATGGAACTCTCTTCTGTTTACTTGCTTCCCTGATAGCCGCAACCTCCAAAAATTCAAATACAATGTCAATTACCATCTACCTCCCTAAATTCCATAC
This sequence comes from Ascarosepion bandense, assembly GCA_037127315.1. Classification (NCBI taxonomy): domain Eukaryota; kingdom Metazoa; phylum Mollusca; class Cephalopoda; order Sepiida; family Sepiidae; genus Ascarosepion; species Ascarosepion bandense. The sequence goes on along the minus strand of JBBBDQ010001614.1, from coordinate 552,633 downwards.
TCCCCACCCTAAAAAATCACATGATCCTTACATCTATCTCTCTCTCTCTCTCTCTCTCTCTCTCTCTCTCTCTCTAACCCTCTGCACACCAGTGGCAATCCTGCCTTGCTTGGGGTGAAATGATTATACAAAAAATTATATGCCTGTGCATGCATGAGTATGTATGGCCGTCTCTATGTGTCCATGATAGCATATAGTTCTTCACATGACACTCTGAACAGTTGATGAAGAAGAATACCAGAAGCTTGGTGAGGGTAACAGAAAATCTGGAGAGTTGAACTCTATATGTCACTTACTGATCAATTCATAATCAATGAAAGAAAAGCTCACAGAGTATGGGGTATGATGATCATGTCTCTTTTGAGACATGACTGGGCAGAAGATTATCCTGCAGTAGGTTGCTATTGCTTTCTGCGGTAGACTGCCCTGCCTTCTAACTCATAGCTGGAGAGAGAAGACATAGATTATATTACATTATTATATTAATTATAATTAGGGGGATCAGTTTATTACTTCATAACAATAGAAAACTGATCCCCCACTTTATGTTCAGTACAAATTTTAAATGTTCCCAACTATTATATTCAGTCAGTCAGTTAAGTGCCATACGTGAAACACACATGGGCGATCATGTCTCGAAAGAGACATGACTGACTGGGCAGAAGATTATCTCGCAGTAGGTTGCCATTGCTTTTTGCGGTAGACTGGTTGCCTGCCAAGGCTATAGAACCCAATCTGTCCTGTTATTTAACCCATAACTGGAAGGAATAGACGGATTAATACCTTTCCCAAGGGTATTTGCATGTAAGTGAATGCAATGAATTCAACTGGAATTTGAACTCAGCTCCCCGATTTCTTGTTCTGAGCCAATATCCACTGCACGACGATGCACATCCTTTTATAGATTACCATATCAAAAAAGATATGGTCAAAAATTATTTATGGCTTATGAACATATTGTGTTGAAACACCACTTCTCATACAATCACCAAAGTTAAGCAACATCAAGCCTTTTCAGTACCTAGACGTTTGGGAATGCCAGGTGCTATACTCTTGAATATTTGGAGAGTGCCATAGGTGTCTTCTTAGAATAGAAAATCAAAAAGTCAACTTTTGTTCTAGTCAGGTGTTTGTTCAGTCCCAGACCAAAGGCTGGTCAGGATTGGTAAAATAGGAAGGCAAGGATAAAAGAATATACAAAATAGATATATATATATATTTCTAATGTGAAAGCTCTAATAACATTTAAACAAATACATGAACAAATGTCTATTAGGGAAAATTAAATATATATATATAGAAATATATATATATATATGTAAATCTAGATATACTGTTAAATATAAAAGACAATGAATGTCTGTTATGTTTAATCATGAGCTGTTCTAAACGTCATATTTTGGCTTTAATTTCAGTTGAAAATACAGACAAAAATTCTCCAACATTTGGATAATTTTTATTAAGTTTGTTCTAAGCTTTCAGCTCACATGAGCCATCTTCAGAGAGATTATTAAGACAGTAACACAATAACATCCACCATCAGCAATGATTTTATTTTGTGTTGACATAAAACTCCGCTAGGCAATGGCAATAGTTACCAAAAATAACAAACGCAGTTTGCAAATTTGCAATGCAGTTCTATGATGTCACACTGCGTGATAGCATGAAATGACAACAGAACCACGTATTCAAATGCAATGTAATCGTTGGTGATGGTGGATGATTTTATTAAGTGTGGGTTGTTTGGATTTAATGTAGATGGCCTCCAATATCTGAAGGTTTTTTTTTACTGTGTGTATGAGTAAGGATTATTGTATTTTTGACTAAAATCTGTCTGATATATAAAAAATATAAAAATTATCCAAATGTTGGAGAATGTTTTTATTTTCAACTGAAATTAAAGCCAAAATACGACGTTTAGAATGGCTCATGATTATACATAATAGACATTCATTGTCTCTTATATTTAATAGTATATGTTTAGAAAATTATTTGCTGCCTGATACACTAAATATATAGATATATATACAAGTGGGCCATGCCATCAAAAATTATAGCAAAATATTTATAGTGATATGCTGACTAAAATGAAAATAAGAAAAACATAAAATAAGAAAAAAAAAAAAATAATCCAAAAACCTGAGTATGACAGGATGGATATATATATATAAATTTGTCATCCACACAGAAGCCTATTTCACTGTATCACAGCTCATTAGTGTGACTAGACATCTACTTGCTTCTGGCTGGGATCAAACCTCAGCTGATTTGGTGTCAGTCGGAGTAGGTAGCCACTAAGCCATTGGCGCATAGAATGAGAGAGGGGAAACTTTGGAGTGTTATATATAAGCGTTGTATACCCATGCCAGCCACTGGAAGAACTCAATTCATTACTGAAAAGTATTGCATAAATCACAGAAATGTAACTGTTTTAAAAATTTTCCTCTCCATACAGCTCAATCGTAAGGAGAGTATAATATATTTGTCATCAACATACAAGTTTGTTTGCTGTATCACAGCTCATCAGTATGTCTTGACATCTACTTCCTTCTGGCTGGGATAGAAAATCAACCGATTTGGTGTCAGTCAGAGTCTCTATTCCCTAAGCCATAGGCGTATATAATGAGAGAGGGGAAATTTTAGAGTGTTGTATATAAGTGGTGAACACCCACACCAGTCACTGGAAGAACTCACTTCATTGCTGAAGAGACACAACGGTCTTTATTATAATAGACAGCATATATATATATATTCTTCATGACTTGATGACGTAATTATTGCAAAGAAAAGAAAATACTACAGCCTGTTAAAGAGCAAACATGCAACAAGAGCATTCATAACTTATTTTTCTCTTTTTTTTTTTTAATCGTGTCACCCCAAGCAAGGCATTCCACTGCCACTATAGCGCAGGGGTTACATACAGTGATTGGGTATAGGAAATGTCAGAAGGCGGGTGATAGATGACTTAGGATGTACATAGGGAGAGAGTTGGAGAGAGTGGGTGTGAGTTAGCATTTTAGGAGGTGTCTATTGACCCTACATTTAAACTCCTGGAGGTTATAGCTGTCGGGGAAGCAAGCATGCGGTAGGGAATTCCACAGGCGGGAAGTGCGAGGAAAGAAGCTATTGGAGTAGAAATTGCGGTTACATTTCATCGGTTTCACTGTAAAAGGGTGGGACCTAGTTGCCAATCTAGTATCTCGTGCGAATTCACATCTAGGGGGCACTAGTGATTTAAGTTTGTCAGAGCAGAGTCCATGAAAGTATTTATAGAAGAGGCACAGGGAAGCCACATCACGAAGAGTGAGAGAGTGACTGCAGGCGGTCAGCCAAGTCGGTATTAATCACATTACAGATTCTTCACTGTATTTTGTCAAGAACCCCAAGGAGAATAGCAAGGGCACCCGACCAGATGTGGCAGCAGTACTCAATACACGGGCAGATGGTAGATTTATATAAGTGCAGGATAGATTGAGACGGAAAGAATTTCTGGGCCTTGCACAGAGAACTGACTTTCATAGCAGCGGATTTAGCAATGGATTCAACATAGTCATTCCACTTGAGGTCCGCTGAGAGTGTCAGGCCAAGCAGGCGTAGTGTTTTAGTCTCTGGTAGGCAAACCTGTTCCATACTAATGGGAGGGATGTGCGGTCGTCTGCAGTGGTTAATTGACAGCAGCTTCGTTTTGGAAGAATTGAATTTTACGAGCCATTTCTTACCCCAATCCACCACAGATTGGAGGTCCTTTTCAAGCTCGGCAGTGAGGTTCACCTTGTCACCAACACCAGATTTTTGATTGAGGCGAGAGTAAACTGTGATATCATCGGCGTACATGCCTACTTGTGATCTTATGGCATCGGGGAGATTATTGATATAAATTAGAAAGAGCGTAGGACCTAGAATAGAGCCTTGGAGTACGCCCGTGTTTGTAGGGTAGTTCTGGAAGGCATGTCCGTTTAATACCACCTTCAGTGTGTGGTTAGAGAGGAATGAGTGGATTAAGTCCAATAAAAGTCCAGTTATGCCGTAGCTTCATAGTTTCCATAGAAGGCCGGCATGCCATACTCTGTCGAATGCTTTAGAGATATCCAAGGCGATGGTTCAGGCTTCACCATTCTTGTCGATAGCCTGGTATATATACTCGGTGATGGTCGTTAGCATATCAGCAGTAGACCTGGTGAAGTGGAAGCCATACTGTTTGTCTGAGAGGAGCCCGTGGGCTGTGAGATGCTGAATGACCTCGGCATTGATAATGGCTTCAAACACATTGCTGAAGATCGGAAGAAGGCTGATGGGGCAGTAATTTGTGGGTTTCGAGGGTTCACCAGTGTTCTTGAATATTGGAACCACAGAAGAAGACTTCCAACAGGCAGGAAAGCAGGAGGAAGATAGGCAAAGGTTGTAGAGCTTAGAAAGGATAGAGGAGAGTTCAAGGGTACAATTCTTCAAGACTATGATTGGGATTCCGTCCCCACCACTCACTTTGTGAGGTTCCAGTTTTGAGTTTATACTAGAAATCAGCGAGGGCGTGATGTGGACATCATTTAATTGGGCCTCAGTTCTAGATGGGAAATCGGGTGTATGGATTCCAGACGAATCCAGACTCGAATTGGTTGAGAATCTACAGGCAAAGCATTCAGCCTTGTCTGCTGAGGAGGTGAGGACCTCAAACTCGTTGATTAGTGGGGGTATTGAGGACTTACTCTTGTTAAGCATGCTTTTACAGAGGCGCCAGTAGTCTTTGGTACTGAATTTAGAGGATGCTAAGTTCGGTACCAAGCAGCATCTTAACTTCTTCTGGCAGCAAACAGCATCTTAGCTTTGTTAAGTATCTTTTTACACTTATTACGAGCTGAGGTGAAAAGGTGCCTGTTTTGGTCTGACACGTTGCAGGGGTGAAAGCATCGATGCCAGCCTTAACCCAGGAGGAGACCTCTGATGCACAGTCTTCGATGGGAAGACTAAAAACATTGTTCCAAGGGACGTCGTAGAGGAAGTCTCGGAACGAATCCCAGTCTGCTCTTTGATAGCAGTAGGATATTCTGTTGGTCTGAGTTTCTTGGGTAGGGGTGGAGTGGAATGAGATGTTGACAGAAACTATGGCATGGTCAGAATTTCTGAGAGAGCAGAGCTGTCTGGTGGAGCAAGAATTTGGGGTGGAAGTGAAGCAGAGGTCTAGTAGCGAGTCCCTTCCATTAGGGCTATTGGAGAAACGTGTGGGGAAGTCCACCTTTTGTATTAGGGATTGGGAGATTGAAAAATTAAAGGTGTGGACACCAGCAGGGTCGGTAACAGAGTTTTCCAGCCACTTAGTGTGGTGGGCGTTAAAGTCACCAAACACAAAAATATGGGCAGATGGGTGAGAAAAAATGGCCTTGTCGATATTGTCAGAGATGCTGTCAAGTACCGAACAGTCAGAGGAGGAGGGGGAGCGGTAGAGGAAGAAGAGATAGCTAACAGAACTTAGAAGTGAGAGACGGAAGCACATGAAAGACAGGTCCAGAGATTCAAGAGATGTTACTCTAGCTAGGGGGAGGTGTTCGCTGACATATACACCTAGCCCATGCATATGGACGTTGGAGTCCTTCCTGAGGAGGGGAAGGTAACAAGGAACATAGAACTCAGAGGAGGGGATAGACGGGTCAAGGTTAGTTTCACATAGGGCTAAGATATCAGGTGAGTTAGTTTGGAGGAATGATTCTACGCTATAAAAGTTATCACCACTATGACTATGGTTGACTGACCTGCCAAATGCCTCAACTCCAGACTTTAGTAACTGTTTTCATATAAGAAAATTACTACACCATACCTACAGAGACATTCAACTCATATACTCTGTATCAGCAAAGAAATTTGCAGTGAACATCAAATTTCACTAATCCACTCCAGGCCTCTGTTTTATGTCACTACCATAAACCTCAGTCAACCAATGCAACAAACATGTCAACTCCAAGCCTTATCAAATCCAGTCTTCCCTTAATCACTACACCATGCCCACATAGAAACACTGTGTTCACATTAGTTGTATTGGGAATAAAAAATAATTTTTATTTTTACAATTCTTGTCTTATGCCTCACCAGTAGTACATTTGTTTCATTTGTACTTTTCTGCTACCTTATACGTGTTTATAATAATATAATGCACACTGTTTAAGATGAAAAATGGGGTTTCTATTTCAAGTACCGGTATCCAGTAAAAATAAAGTTTTAAGCAAAATAAAGAGAGAGATATATAATGTAACTAGCAGTACAACCCAGCATTGCTCGGGTGTAATGAAAGCTTTAAAACTAATCCCTAGCCCTGGAGCTCAGACTCTTTGGACGTTAACACGAAAGACTAAAAAGCAATAGTTGTTTCCAGTCAAAGCGAAACCATAGATTGAAAGAAAAATGAATGGATGTAAGTCAAATTTTGATTTCCTGGTATCGATGTCAAATAAGTTTTCCATCACAAACTGAATTTTGAAAGCTAAATAACTCCTCTGAGTAAATGGTATCATGGCTGAGACTAAGAACTACAAGTATATCTACTTAGAGCTAAACTCGGAGCAAAAACCAAAATAAAGGGCTGAAAACATGATTTTGATCAGACACGATAGGATATTGAGGTATTGATTTCCAATATCAAAGTCAAATAAGTCATCCAAAGATAAACTAACCTAAGTAAGTCCATGAAAACTTATTGTACCCATTGGGAGTAAAATTGTAGAAAGTGAGCCATATTGATGGCTGAATATTGGTTTTTGATCAGATTCAGTAGAATATTGGGGGTATCGAGTCATCTGAGAAGATCTATTAATGTTTGAGACTAAAAACTATAATTTTATCAAGTTAGAGCAATTTCTGCAGCAAGAACCATGATAAAAGGGCTGAAATCCTGATTTTGATCAGACCTGATCGGATATCAGGGTATTGATTTCTTATATTGAGGAAAAATCAGAAAAAATAAGTCACCCATGACCTGACCAAAAGCCTAAAAAATATTTGTGTGAAGTTTGGTGAGAATAGAATAAAAATTGTAGATTTGTATAAAGGACATACAGTCAGACAGACAGATAGGCAGACACGCACACAAACATCTTACCTTTTATATATATAGATATATAATGGCATGCAAAACATTTTCTGAAGAAAATTTGTCTATATTTTGAGTATTATTTTATGTAATTTAAATCACTCATCACTTTTTCCCATAATTTAAATCTATATAAGCTTATATTCATATAATTATCTTTTTATCTACATCAGTCTATAATTTCTATTCTATTCATCTAAATTTAAACACCTCTACATACTCTTCTCTTAATAAGCGACGAGACTTTTAATTCATTAACATGGACAGACATGTCTACCTACACATCACGTCTTTCAGGGCATTAAAATTTACAAATGTTTACCTATTATTTTGCTTTACTTATCAAATTTCTAATGTAAGTCATCCGTGATGCTTATATTATCCTCCTGTTCATTACTAGTTTTTTTCTTTTATACGCTGCGTAATTTTTATTCAGTCTGGAAGATGGTAAAAACTAATGTTTTAAAATTTCCATTATATGTCCTCTCACGCAATTTACCTATATACCTCTCTATCTGGCCTGTTTCTCTCTCTTTGTTTCAAAAAATAATTTGGTTTATATATGTCTCTTCCTCTATCACTTTGTCATTGCCCTGATGTATTTAGCAAATGCCCACACACACACACACATCTATTTTCATACCACTTTCTTTCCCTTTATTTATAGACAAAAAATATGCACACACATACACACACATAGACATATATATAAATATCATATGATATATATATAAATATCATATGAGATACATATATATATATATATATATATTTACGCTCTCACTTCCTGGTTGAGCACTCTGAAAGAATGGTATACTTTGAAAAAACATTATCTACTCTAGCATCTACGCATCGCTCATTCAGTAATGAATTACAGCACTTTGGTCACGGCGTATGATATATATGCTAAAAGTCTGCCACCTTCTACCGAGCGCCCATAGCTCAGAAGTAGAACTGCTGACTGACACCAATTCAGTCAGGTTTCAATCCTGAGTTAAATGTAATTGAATGTCTAACCGCACTGATGAGCTGTGATACAGTGAAGCAGATCTGTCTGCAGATGACAATATATCTATATATATATATATATATATATATTTACGCTCTCACTTCTGAAAGAATGGTATACTTTGAAAAAACAGTAGCTACTCTAGCAACGCTCATTCAGTAATGAATTAGAGCACTCTGGTCACTGGCGTATGATATATATGCTAAAAGCCTGCCACCTTCTACCGAGTGCCCATAGCTCAGAAGTAGAACTGCTGACTGACACCAATTCAGTCAGGTTTCAATCCTGGGTTAAAAGTAATCGGATGTCTAACCGTACTGATGAGCTGTGATACAGTGAAACAGATCTGTCTGCAGATGACTATATATATATATATATACAGTAGTAGCCATAATATAAGGCAGGGGTTTTCAAAATTTTTGACTTACGGACCCCTTTATATTTCAAGTTTTTGTCTAGGGTCCCACTATCAACGCTTATGAAATTTATACATACATTTTTACTGAAAATTGCTAATAGTTTTGCATTTACGTAGTAAAAACTGGTTTTTAGCTTACTTTAATTTGATAAATTTAAATTTTCATTTGATAACATTAATAAGTAAAAATAAATATCCAGACATTGAAAATTTATACTTTGAATTTCACGTGATGAGTTAATCCATGGACCTTCTATCTTATTCTTGCAGACACCCTGTGGTCTCAGGACCACAGTTTGAAAACCCCTGATATAAGGAATGGAAATAACAAAAACATAAATATGTGTATTACTTAAAACGTAACGCATGATTAGCAATGGAATTTTTGCTGAATAAAGATTAGAGGGTAATACATAAATATTATACAAAGTTACAAAAATTTACAAAATAGTTTTTTTAATTTTTTTTTTTTACTCATCTCACCCCAAGCAAGGCATTCCACTGCCACTATTGCACGTGGGGCTACATAGGGGAAGGTAAAGAGAAGGAGTGGTTAGACATAGGGAATGTCAGGAGAAATGGGAGAAGGTTAGTGTGTTAGGAGGTGTCTATTGACCTTACATTTAAACTCCTGGAGATTGTATCCATCAGGGAAGCAATCATGTGGAAGGGAATTCCACAGTCGGGAAGTGCGAGGAAAGAAACTGTTGGAGTAGAAGTTGCAGTTGCATTTTATCGGTTTCACTGTAAAAGGGTGGGATCTAGTTGCTAATCTACTATCTCGTGCAAATTCGAAATATAGATTAAATAGAACAAAGCAAATAAGCTACTGGACAAAAGTTAAGGAACAATCTTGTTAATACTTGATTGTGAACAAAATATCAACAAAATTTAATATTTGGTAATTTCAATGACTTTTCTTCATTGTTCTTTATATTATGGCCACTACTATATATATATATATATATATATATATATATAGGCACATGGTCAACTGGTTAATGCATTCACTTTCTGACCAAGAAGCCTAGGTTTGAATCATAGAATTTGTCAGGAAAGAGAGGTCATCAGTCTGAAAGAGGTGATCCCAGCATGTGTCACCTTTGGAAAGTACTTGAAAACCATACCAAATATGCACAAATATGCCTGCGCAAGCATCTGCAATGAGGATTAGCTAGCTGCCCCAGAAGAGAGGTATATTCAAATACAAGTGCCCAGCCATTATATATATATATATATATATATATATTGCCCTTTGCATAATAATTGTTTAGTTAGCTCCATAGTTTATCTCTGTATCATCTCCACAATTGACAATCCTAATGCTATAAATGTTTATATCGGTTCTACTAAAAACCCATTCAAAACTCACTGGTATCAGCACACATTGTCTTTCAAAAATAGTTCTTATAAATACAGCATTTCATTATCCAAATACTCTTTAAAGGAAAAAAACAAAATACCCACTGTTAAATGGAAAATCCTTACAAAGGCCCATACTTGTAACTCTCTCCGTGCACATTGCTACCTTTGTCTTAATGAAAAATTAGAAATTATCAAATTTACAGACAAGGTTAAACTGTTAAACCAGAGGAATGAACTCACTGTTCATTGTAAATATAGTTCAGCAT